>SEYY01001722.1:65000-77731 GCA_009176605.1 Armadillidium nasatum | reverse complement strand
AGCCTGGCTAATAATCAGAGAAAACTGGGGTTTACCTGCCAGATAAAAGAGAAAGCAGATTTCCAAGAAACATAGAAGAGAAAGTTATTGATTTTTATAAAAGTGAAGAAGTTAGCAGAATTATGCCAGGAAAAAAAGACTATAAGATGATTAGAAGAGAAGGTGCAAGAGTTCAGGAACAGAAACACCTTATACTTTGCAATTTGAAAGAAGCTCACCAACTGTTCAAGTAAAAAAATCCAGATATTAAACTTAGTTTCTCAAAGTTTGCTTATCTTAGACCAAAAGTAGTGTGTTCTAGCAGGTGCAAGTGGTACACACAGTATATGTGTATGCACAATACATCAAAATGTGAAACTTATGATTGATGGAACATATTTGCCCATTCTTACTAAAGAAATGGACACATTTCATTTGATAGATTATAAAAAATGCTTGGAAGAAATTTTATGCAAGCCAGCAACAGTTGATTGCTTTTTCAATCAATGTCCAAATTGTCTTGAAGTTCATAGATGATTTTATAGTGAAGTTATCTAATGTATTTCATAAGATGATTGATGAAGTACAATATTTGCAGTGGGTATCAAGTATCAACTGATAGAACAATCGCATTTCAAAAATCACTTCTTAGTGGAAAGCATATCAATGTTCTGGTAACAAAATTTGGCAGGAAGTGACATGGCAAAATATTACATATTAATTAAAAATTACATTAAGTAATTAAATAAATGAACAATTAAAAATAAGAAGTTGATCTATGCTATACAAAGAGTTAACTGTCCTAATTTGACCAAAATCGGATCTGTAGTTACAGAGATATAGAATATAAGCAAAAAAATGTAATTAATGGTTAATTAGTAATTAATTGAAAAATTTGGAAAAATGAAAAACAATGTTTCATGGTATTTGAAACTCTACAGTCAAAGAAACTGAACATTCAAAAAAATGTAAGCCAACTGGATTGATTAATTTAAAAAAAAATTTGGTATCAGTATCGGTCATTTTTTGCCAATACCAATACCTGAAAGCTCAATACTGATATCAATACTTCACTCCATCCCTGACATATATATATATATATATATATATATATATATATATATATATATATATATATATATATATATATATATATATATATATATATATATATATATATATATGAAATAGGGATGGAGTGGTATCGGTATCGGCAAGTATCGGCATATTTTCCGATACTGGTATCGGTATCGGCAAAATTTTTGGATAAGAGTAAAGTATCGGTATCGGTAGTAGTATCGGCATATTTTCCGATACCGGTATCGTATCGTAGTAGTATCGGCATATTTTCCGATACCGGTATCGGTATCGGTATCTGATAATTTTTAGGTATCGGTATCGGTAAAAATTTTGGTATCGCTCCATCCCTAATATATGAAACATATTATTTTCAATAATTTTTACATTCCCTTGTTGATCACAGACATGATATATATCGATGAAGAAACTACATTCATAATTCATCAATTCCTATCCCTTGGATATACTTTACAAGTTAACAAACAATATCACAGAGCCAAACTCTTCCTATATAAAGATAAAAATATTTCACCACTGGAATCCCCCAGTAAAACTGTAGTGGTTCCTTATAGTGATTCCTTGTCATCCTTAAAATTTACTATCTCCTCACTTTGCAATATCCATCTAATTTTTAGTTTCCTTGATAAAATTTCTTATACTCTTATTACAAATAATTCTACATTTACAGAAAAGATGGGAGGTGTATAAAATTCCATGCAATTCTTGTAACTCTCCTTATATAGGAGAAACTATCAAATTGTTACATGTGTAGAACAACACAAAGCCGATGTAAGAAGATGCAACACCAGCAATGCAATTTTTCTCCATATAGCAAACAATCACAAAATAAACTGGAATGATGCCACATTTTTGTTTTCTTCAAAGTCAAAAATTTTAAACGGATTCATCGAAGCATTTTTTATTAAAACTTTAGATAATTTCAATACTTCTTCAGGCTTTTTTTTGATATAGACACTGTTCTTTTAGGTTATTTGAAGAGCATTTTTAAAAAAGTTTTTCCACATACGCAATAGGTGCCAGATTTGGTATCCTCGATGTTGGGTAATTTTTTATTTTTTAACTTTTGGTGACATGAAACTTCTTGCTTTTGTTTTAGGAACATAGGAAAATAGAGACAGTTAGAAGCCACAAGGGCCTATCGAGACTGTCCCAGTCCAAACAAATAATAACAATACTAATACATGCTCGAAAGACTAGGTCTATCCCATCCCAGTTATCAGTTCATTCATGCATAGTCATGCATAGATAAAAGAAAAACTAAACCCCATTACACATGCAATACTCAATGAACCATCACCCACTACAAAAACTGCCTGTTAGGCTTAGTCATAGGTTGATCTGTTGATCCAAAAATTCATATATACCCGCCAATTTGGCTTAGTCAGATTATTCTATATAATACCCAAACCATCCATATATCTATCTAGCCCCTTTTAAATTTGACAAGAGAATCACAGTCAACAATCTCTTGTGGCAAGTCATTCCAAAAATTAACAACTCTATTACTGAAAGAGTATTTTCTTAGATCGAGTTGGCATGGCTTCTTTTTAATTTTCTTTATGTCCTCTAGTTACTCTTCCATGGTCCACTATGAAGTATTTTTCAATCTCTGTATTACTGTCAGATGCAAATATTTTGTAAACTTGTATCATATCCCCTCTGAGAAATCTCCTTTCAACTTAGAACATTCCTAACTCCTTCAACCTCTCTTCATAGCTCTTATTTTCCTCAGTTGCGCTGATGAGATGATGAGAGGGAAGAGTTAGTTTCCTGAAACATTCGTAGTTCTTTTATCCTTGTTACTTGTTTTTTTTAAAAATTTATTGTTCCCTTTGTTTTAACTTTTTATTTTATATTGTTTTATAATTAGCGGTTTTAAATAGAGAAATATTTTATCAAAGAATGAATGCATTAGTCTTTATATATAATATATATATATATATATATATATATATATATATATATATATATATATATATATATATATATATATATATATATATATATATATATATATTATATATATATATATATATATATATATATATAATAATAAACCCACAGGAAATAAAAACAAAAATTAAAATTGGAGCAAGGCTTTCAAAGGGATAGCCACCCTTCCTCTTTCAGGCTCTAGTTTATTATTAAAAGATTTTTTTAAAAACAAAAAGGCATAAAAATATTTTACACGGTTATAGTGTTTATATATATATATATATATATATATATATATATATATATATATATATATATATATATATATATATATATATATATATATGAATATATATATTGTTATAATTTTATTTATTGGGGTTAAATAGGTTTAATCAATTATAAACATAAGAGGATTCAGATAATCATTTAAATGTAGATCCTCGCACCAATGGGGAAAAAAAAATACTCCCAAAGGAAAATTTCAATAATTTTCTACTGTACAACTGCTGAATTCTGAACAAAATAAAAATAAAAATAGAATGGGATAACGTACCAGTAAAGTCTTCAAGGAATAATAGTGGATGGATGAATGAATCTTCTCGAACCCACACAGCAAAAAAAAAAAAGCAATCAATGTTAGAAAAAGCAAGCTTCTTAAAAACTCAAAAGACCATGCAACACTCAGAAAAATGAAAAATAAACAAGAAAAAATATGCAATTAGTGACTATTAAAAATGCCCACACATGCAAAAGATGGTGAAGAGGAAAAAAAAAAAAAATATTTACCTTTGTGATGTGGCTATAAATCCTCATTGATCACCAAACAATTACATGTGGGTAATTAAACACAAGTTGTGAGAGTTCAAAAAATGTAATAAAAAAAAAATATTTTGGTACAAAAGGAAAAAATATATATATATATATCTTTGTTATATCTTTTTAGATATAATTAATAAATTTATAGAACACTCCCTCTTTCACTGCACACTTATGCAAAACATACACACAAATACTTCACTTAAACTACAAAATATAAAAAACAATTATATAAATACATACACATATAAATATAAAAGTATATTTACATATATATGGGGTTAGAGAGAACTTTTATTTTTATTTGAAAAATAAAAAAAATAAATAAATAAAAAAAAAAAAAATATGCAATTAGTGACTATTAAAAATGCCCACACATGCAAAAGATGGTGAAGAGGAAAAAAAAAATATTTACCTTTGTGATGCAGCTATAAATCCTCATTGATCACCAAACAATTACATGTGGGTAATTAAACACAAGTTGTGAGAGTTCAAAAAGTTGTTTTTGTGCAATTTTTGTATTAAACCACAAAGGAGTTATTTCAATGTAGGAAATGGGTCCTACAACAAAGCTGATGTCGTATAACAAGAAACAGGGTTCTAAATTCTGGGATAATATTTTTTTAAGCTTGAAATTAGAATTTCTAGAGGTGGATAGATTCCAAAAACTCAAATGTGGATAATAGTCCCCAAACGTCTACCTAAAAATAATAACGTGTGTACTTAGAATCCCTAATAAAATTAATTTATCTATATATAGTATAATGACATGATATTGATACTGTGGGATAATAAACATATAACTAGCCTATCACTAAAAGCAACTTACCTCAACAAATGTTGAGGTGATCTTTTTTAGGGAGTGATGGAGACACTATAAGAGATCCAAATTGCAGATAACCTTTGAGAACGAATTCAGAACAGTTATAGTCAATAGTGGTCTTTATAAAAATCTTGTTTTCTCAGTGAATAGAAAAAATACATATACAATCCTACCTTGTTTGTTGCGTCCTTAAAGTTTAATTGAACAAGCAAAAAAAATAGCATAAATCAACAAAATTGACTTATAAATAATAAATTTAGGATTTTTACCAATTTATACTAATATCTGAAAAAATAAAAAAAAAAACTTTCAATAGCGAAACAAAACATATGTTTTATATGTAAACTATAGAGTATAGAATATATATATGCACAAAAAGCATATATATATATATATATATATATATATATATATATATATATATATATATATATATATATATATATATATATATATATATATATATATATATATATATATATATATATATATATATCCTCTCCTCACCTTCACTGGTCAATCTTCTTTGTAGCCATACAAATTAGCTAAATTTCCATCTTAAAAGTATTCTTGGAGAAATTTACTTAGGAAAATGTTTCTATATACATGTTGTATAGCAATGAGGGTAGGTTCCTGCTGGGTGGAAGTCTTCAGAAAAAAAACAGCCAGTCCTTTAACAAAATGGTTCTCTGTTCCTAATGTCTAGCAACCTGAAAGAACCTGAGGATTTCATGAACATCCCTACATCAGTACTACCTTGAGGTGTTTAATCTGGGAGTGGAAGTTTAGTCAGAAGATTATGGAAATTGATGGAGAGATCCCCCCTCCAATTAAAAACCAGCACCAAAACCTCAATTTCTAAGGGTGACTCTGTTAATGAACCTTGTTCACATTCTTTGGGAGTGTTGTAATTGTATCTTTTCTGATGGAAAACTTCCTCAAAGTTTAGGATATTGATATTGTTGTATCAGTGATATTTGCAGATGATCCCTTCCATATGAATAAATCAGGTTGTAAAATGCCTGCTGATGTCAAAATTGCTGGCAATCAATATTTTAGAACTTGCCCAATTACACCTTTAGCAAAAATTTAATTAAAATTTTAAATGAAATGAAAATTCCCTTTTGCAGTGCTCCCTAGAATTTGCTTATAGAAATCCTAAAGACTGAAACTCTAAATTTAAAATCAGGAAAGTGTTAAATTTTGAGTAGCTACAGCTGCAATAGGTCAACATGAGAGTAAATCATGTTGCTGAATCGATATGTCAGGGAATGGTTGCTAAAGTGGCCCCTAAGAAGCTGCGAGTTTTGTTCAGGTTGCTACAATTTTTTTTCTTCTGAGCAGTTACTCCCAAATATATAAGGGTCTTATTTGCCCTTGTATGGAGTACTGTTCTCATCTTGGGGGGGGGGCTCTGGCTCCTCCTGAATAGGGTTGAGTCTAAAGCTAAAGTTAATTAACTGGCCCCTACTTTCAAACTCTCTTGACCTCCTATCTCTGCGATGTGACGTTGGTGCACCATCTTTTTCCTATAGGTACTACAATGGCATGTGCTTTAAGAAATTGTCCTCTCTCATTCCTCCACCGTTGCATCATCCTCGTTGCACAAGGGGTGCCCTGCTTTCGCACAAATTTTGTGGATGTAGGGAAACCCCAGTCTAGCCCGTTGTAGTGCCTCCTCCTTTCCAGTCACCTCTGTTCTGTGGAACTCTTTACCATCATCTATTTTTCCTCCTGTATTTATTTTAATCTTCCACTCTTCAAGGCCTCTGTCTGTGCCCACCTGAGGGATGTGTGTTAGATGTGTGTTTGAGTGACTTTTCTTCCTTTGTGTGTGCTCCCTCCTTGAAAAGGGCTCTGCCCGTGAGTGGTGTGCAATCTGTAAAAAAAAAATATATATAAAATAATATACAACTGTAATGCATTATCTTCAATAATTTTAGAGCAGTAGCCTCTTGAAGTTGGTAGAGGAGTCAAAATTTGGCTAAAATCTGAACTCTAAGGGGGGTACCAGGAAATTTTAAGTCAATTTCCTTTTGTTTCTAAAAGAATTCTTTTGTTTCGAAAACTAAAAGAATTCTTTATCCCTTTTATTGAATTTTTAAGTTTCTTATAATTTTGTAATTGAAAATCTAAGGCATAGTAGTTTCCCTCCACCTCTTTACTGATTTGTCCTCAAATGCCACTTTTATTGAATTTTTACTTGGTCATTGTATGACCTACTTATAATTTTGTAATAAGGTGATTTATAAATACTATAGTTCACATGATAAATGGTGACTAGTAACAGGTTGCAGCAACTGCATCATATATATATATATATATATATATATATATATATATATATATATATATATATATATATATATATATATATATATATATATATATATATATATATATATATATATATATATATATATATAAGAATTTTTAAATTTTCAGAAAATTTTTTTATTTTATATTGCAATTAGATCTTTTCCTAAAATTTTGTTGGTGAATATGGATTTAACACCTGGACCAGCAGTATGAGGTAAGTATTACAGAGGTTAAGATTTACAAATAAAATTTTATATTGCCAAGAACTTCCAACTGAATATATCATTTCTTTAGGTTCCTGGCTAATGGGCCAAGATGATGAAAAAAACTGGCAAATCTTGGTCTACAGATAGTACAACTACTTGTGCAGTCACTGATTTTAAAGGAGATGTAAGTATGAATTGGCTAAAATGGCTCCATAGCACTTACTTTTAAGTAGTAGTTGTTTAATCTGATCTTTTTTAATCATTTGTTAAATTAATTACTAAGGATTTCAGTTCCATTTGTACCAATAATTATCCATTGATTATAATTCATGATACCAATTTGCATATATGGTATCATAAGTTTTTAGACATCCATTGAAAGTCATTTTTGTTTTAATTTCTTAGGAGAAAAAACTTTCAACTGGATCTCTTGGGGCAGGGGACAGTACTCGACCCAAAGTGGTTATGGTAAAGCTTGATGAGTCCAAACCCAAGCCAACAGCAAAGAAAAATAAGCCTATTCAAGCTGATTTGGATGTATCCAAAGAATTTACTAGGTAATATAAATATATTTAATATATAAATATATTTAATATTTTAAAGTGTTCTAGTTTGTATCAAAATTTTACTGCTCATAATGTGGTACCTATAAATATTGTGAAATGAGCTGCTGCCAGAGCCACCAGACATCAATGCTGAATCAGAGTTGCTATTTAGCCAGCCTTGGGACGTGTGGAGGAGTATCCATTAGTAATGAAGAGACCCCTATAGTATCAAAAATGAACCTTTTAATAATTGATATTATTTATTTAATTTTCTAATGTAATTTTATTACAATATAAAACATATTATTCATTTTTATTTCAATTAAATTTCCTTTTCTTGCCATTATTATATTTAAAAACCTCATTGAAGATAAATGGCATTCGATAACAGTTTGAAATCTTTGTTATGCTTAATAGTTTTTGTTACAATTAAAGCTGTTTCCTTATAAAGAGTTAAATCTGATACGCAAATACAGACAGTTTTTAAAGGAAAAAAAAAGCTCTATGCATTTTTGTATTCAATTGATAAATTCTTTACCTAAAAGGTTTTAGTTTTAGATCATGTACGAATTAATATATTACAGTCTCATGTTTTTGTTGAATAGTAGTTTTAAATTGTAGCTTAAAAGATATCAAAATAGTTATAAAAAATAATTTAATACTTTTAAGATATTTTTAATAGTTATGGATTATTTTAATTCTTAGTTGTATAATTTTTAAAAAATTTTTAAGATTGTGCTCATAACTAAATCTCTTTCAGTTACATGGAAAATAAAAGATAGAAATTAATACTTTAATGATTTTTTTTTTTTTTTACTGTAAAGTCAATTTTTCTCAGTTATACTTAAGTTTGAAAAATGATTATTAAAAATTCTCAACTTTAGTGTATCTTGTGAAATACCTTTGGTTCTCAGCATTTTAAATTGAAATAAAGAGATTGTTTTATATGTTAGTTTTGTAAAAGATTAAAATAAGGAATAAGATCCATGCAACTACTAAGTTAATATTATTTTCACAGGTGTAAAGATGATGGTGCCCTCAGACTTGACCTTAGCAATTCCAGCATTAGTCATCTTCCATCCTCTGTTCACAACCTAAATCACTTGCTTGAATTTTATTTGTATAGGTAAGAAATTGTTAAAAAAAATTTTTTTTGTATGAAGTATTAATTTTCCAATATAATAACTTAGTGTTGGGCAAATATTTTTGTTGGCAGGTTAAATTTATATGTACTCTATGTCCTTTTTATTTTTCTGAGTTGATATTAAAGTGATTATTTACAAAATATTTATATAATTTATTAAACAAATTTGCTGTGAGACCTTGTTCGCTTAATGTTACTTTCATGGCACAAGAAGGTGCTCAATTTCCTTGCATAAGCTACTTTGAGACACTATTTACAATCAAGGATGGCCAGTTACTCAGCAACAAATTAATTTGTAGTCAGTGAATGTGTTAATGAAAAGGAATTTATTTAAAAAAATTTTAAATTGGGATGACAGTTTTACCTTGTTATAATTACCATAATCCAATAGTTTAATATAGTGCATTATTCTTTGATGTGTGAATAGTTTTTCTCTTTTTCTTTCATGGCCTGCACTGTAACGTTTTAGTTAGGAGCAGATTATACCATTTTTACCACTCCTAACCTAATTTGTGTTGACTTAGAATGAGGAAATAAAATTAAAATTAAGGTTTATTGCAAATAAACATTTTTGTATTCTTTTTTAATTTTCTTATATTAATCTGTTGTTAAAAGATATTATTTTAAATTCGAAAATATTTTTAAAATGTTATTTTTAAAAATATTTATTTTTTATTCATGAAAAATTATTATTATTATTTTTTTTCAGCAATAAGCTAGTCACTTTACCTCCAGAAATTGGTTCTCTTGTAAACCTTCAAACTTTAGGATTATCGGAAAATTCTCTGACATCCTTGCCTGACACTTTAGCCAAATTGGAAAGACTAAAAGTTCTTGATCTTCGTCACAACAAATTGAATGAAATCCCAGATGTAGTTTACAGACTCGCTTCTCTCACAACCCTTTTCTTAAGGTTCAATAGAATAAAAGTCGTTGGCGATAACATAAAAAACCTTACAGTAAGTTTATATATATATATATATATATATATATATATATATATATATATATATATATATATATATATATATATATATATATATATATATATATATATATATATATATATATATATATATATATAACGAGTAAATAATGAAAATGACTCACCCACCTAGTTGTTGTAGGGTGTTCAAATTTTCTTGTTTCTGGATATCTGAAATATTTACTTTTAAATTATCCTTTGTTTAACTTCTTAAAATAATAATAATATTATTATTATTAATTATTATTATTATTATTATAATTATTATTATTATTATTATTATTATTATTATTATTATTATTATTATTATTATTATTATTATTATTATCATTATCATTATTATTAAAACTTATTTATTGCCTATTATTGATATTTTCCCCCCTTCATCTGCCTTCCCAATTTCACTTGTAAATATTCTTATATGTGCCTTTGTGTATGTATATACTATTTTCCTTATTGAAGTGGAATATCTGAGTGCTGTTTACCTCTTTCTTTTTTGGTAAAATTTATCTAGTACCATTTAAGTGTACAATTATTTTATTATAGTTTATTGGGAAATTTTATAAACCTTGTTAATATATTTCTAAAAGTCATTAATCTTAAGAATATAAACCACATAAAAACCTTTCTGGAGTAGACAGCCAAATTTTTTCCATTAAAACTAATGAAGATATTACTAACAGTAGGACATAAAGAATTCCTCACAGGGACATTATCAACTCGTTTTTGTATATATCCATTAAACAAGAATATAATATCTTTTGCATATATATATATATATATATATATATATATATATATATATATATATATATATATATAATATATATATATATATATTATATATATATATATATATATATATATATATATATATATATATATATATATATATATATATATATATATATATATATATATATATATATATATATATATATATATATATATATATATATATATATATATATATATATATATATATATATATATATATATATATATATATATATATATATATATATATATATATATATATATATATATATATATATATATATATATATATATATATATATAATATTATAATATATAATATATATATAAATAATAATAATAAATAATATATATATATATATATATATAATATAATATATATATATATATATATATATATATTATATATATATATATATATATATATATATATATATATATATATATATATATATATATATATATATATATATATATATATTTATTTATTAAAGAATCTCACTTCACTTTCCTTGCGTGAGAATAAAATACGAGAACTTCCTGCTGGAATTGGAGAACTAACCAATCTTATGACCCTTGATGTGGCCAATAACCATTTAGAGCACCTTCCTTCTGAGATTGGTAATTGTGTAAACTTGCAAACTGTTCACTTGCAGCACAATGAACTACAGAGTTTGCCAGAAACTATTGGAAATCTGCGAAACCTCATTACTCTGGGATTAAGGTAATTTGAAAACTATTTGTTACTAGTAAGTAATAGAATACATTTTATTTATTTATTTATATTATTATTATTATTAGTATTATTATTATTATTATCATCATTTTCATCATTATTATCATTATTATTATTATCATCCTTCTTGTTAACGTGCCCACCTTACCGTTGTGAGGGGGTCCGAATATCCTTTCTGATATCCGCGAAGTAGCGTGTTTTCCATTTCATCGTTTTCTTCCAGCTTATGATTTTTCTGTTTCTCACTTGGTTGAGTTCCCTCCCCTTTCTCACCTATGTACCCCCTGGTACTTAATTCCGCTTCCTTCCGAGCATCCCCCACTTTTCCCCCAATTCACCTTGCCTTTGTTGTTTTCCCGAGGCTTGTTCCTGCACTGGAACGAGTCCATCCCACTCTCCTTTCCCCGCGGATAAGGTTACGGGTTAAAAACCGGTCCTCTTCGTCTTTGACCGGGCCGCCCATTATAGAGACCCGAACCTCGGCTAACCGCTGTAGGAGGCTGTCCTGCACTTGGGTGTATAATCTCAGGCTTCGCGTCGCGTGTCATGTGGTTCATGAATGAGGTCGGGCACGGAGTTACAGGGGGACTCCTTAGGCCACATCCGCACCCCACCCTTTTGGGGTGCAGTTTCAGGGAGGGATGTATTGGGCTCTGGACTTTGGCTTGTTGAAGTGAGCAGGCCGCCCCTTCCTTATCACATTACCTCCCAGTTGTTTGACTTTTGTGTGTTATTAGTTTCATTGTTGTATTTGTATTCTTCATGGTGAAGTAGTGTGCTGTAGTTTTTGTTTCTATGAATAAATCATATACTACATATTCGCTTCTAAACAAAGGCAGTTACCATCATCTGTCAGGTCCGCCACCTGTCCTCTTCCAGGCTTCTCGTAGGTTGGAATCTAATCATGACTTTGATGCCCTGGTTGATAATATATTCGTCGGTCACGTCCGTTCTCTGACGTTTCTCTTCTGCTCATAGGATCTCTTTCTGGGACCCCATCTCGTCCAACTCGTGATGCTCAATCGACCTCTGTCACTACTGTGTCTGGTATCTGTTTGCAAGACTACATCTCTGCCAACTACACGTTTGCAGAAACCCAACCTACGTTATTACAATACTCATCAGCCCAATGTGATGCTACTATCGGATCCACCACCAGGAGTCCCTGGGTGTTTTGTTTATCCTCTGTATTTTTCCCTTAGTTCCCCCACCTCTCAACTCCTTATGTCGCGAAGCCCTCTCGTACTTAGTAAGGCCCTAGAATATGCCCTCAACTCGACTGACTCCCCAAGTTACACCGATGAGAAATGATTCCTTCCCTCTTGGTTCGAACCACGTCTTGGAGTCGAAGCTTCACGTTCT
>SEYY01001722.1:0-57500 GCA_009176605.1 Armadillidium nasatum | reverse complement strand
TTCCAGTGAACAATTAAGGGCAACTTTGGGTCTAACTTCTTTAAGATTTGTGCATTAGTCTACGTGGCTCAAACGATAGAGTGATTAACTCACGTGCTTGAGGGCTCCGGTTCGATCCCACTTGGGGATCCTAGGTATATACTACCTAGAAAAGTTCCTCTCCACGAATTGGGAAATGCCTGTGAGATGTGAACTTTTAATATATATATTTAAAAAAAAAATCGGAGAAAAGATTTGTTTCTGCCTCACAAATTAAAAGTACTTGAATTTTGCATATCTGTCCATTTTCTCACGTATTCAAGTTTTTAAAATCAATGTGCTGAAGATACTACAGGGTTTCCCAAATGCTCTCGGCCCCAGGTATGTGCTTATGGATATCAAAGTACTAGTCATAAGTTAATAAAATTTTCCACGAGCAAACCTTGGTGTGTGAGAATAGTGCTGACATTACAAGCGTTGGAAGTGATCGCCATTAGCATCAAGGCATACCTGCACACGCTTTTCCATGTTGCGAAAGGTTGTTGCCAAAGTCCCTTGAAAATACTATCTTCTAAGAGGGACTCAATTTTATACGTGTTGACGTTGGTCGTGTGGCAAATGGCGCGACTTCTAATGATTCTAGCTCGCTTCTCACACACCAAGGTTTAGGTTTACACTTAGCAAATTTTATTAACTTAGGACCAATACTTTGAAATCTTTTAGTGCATATCATGGGCTGAGAGCGAGTAGAACACCACCCTATATGATACTATATATCAAAATAACGTATTTAAACATTTGAATAAAGAAAAAAACAGTTCTCCCTTATTTTAAAATTGTTAAATGTATTAAAATAATGGAAATTATTTAAAATATACATTTTCAATTTCATGTCATTGTCAGATTTGCAATAATCGTCATTGTCAAAAAATTCTTAGTCGTCCCATATATATATATATATATATATATATATATATATATATATATATATATATATATATATATATATATATATATATATATATATATATATATATATATATATATATATATATATATATATATATATATATATATATATATATATATATATATATATATATATATATATATATATATATATATATATATATATATATATATATATATATATATAATTTTTTTTCAGTATTTAAAAATGCAAGGCCCTTATCGAACGATGTAAAAGTTCACTTCCTTGATTGTTTTCTTGACAAATTTTTCAACTTTTGAAAGAACTTAATAATAGTATCAAGATTGTTCTTCGAAAATTGTTTTGTCAGTAGAAATGGAAGATCTCTCTCTCATCTGCGCACAATTTTAATAATTTCATAATTTTATTTCTTGTGTATATATATATATATATATATATATATATATATATATATATATATATATATATATATATATATATATATATATATATATATATATATATATATATATATATATATATATATATATATATATATATATATATATATATATATATATATATATATATATATATATATATATATATATATATATATATATATATATATATATATATATATATATATATATATATATATATATATATATATATATATATATATATATATATATATATATATATATATATATATATATATATTATGAAAATAGGTAGGTGCTAAACAGAGAGGAATTTCATTTTAATAAAGCTATTTGATTTGTATCTGAGAACTATATTGTTTCATACAGAAGACCAGTTGGTGGTTAATGATCTTATATACCTTATATGTCAAAGGTTATTTAAA
This sequence comes from Armadillidium nasatum, assembly GCA_009176605.1. Taxonomy (NCBI): domain Eukaryota; kingdom Metazoa; phylum Arthropoda; class Malacostraca; order Isopoda; family Armadillidiidae; genus Armadillidium; species Armadillidium nasatum. Next base: position 55,722 of record SEYY01001722.1, on the reverse strand, counting down.
GAGGTAAAAAGCCCCTTTTGCTCAGTGTTGCCATTTTTATTTCTCAAGAACAAAGGATTGAATGTTAATTATGTATTGATAATGGTTTGCGCTCTGGGATTGGTGTCAAATGTGAAAGATTTACTCTGGTCTCCCCCCAAATACCCAAAGGTGTCCACTGGCTGACCACTTTACTTAGAGTTAATTAGAAGAATTAAAAAAAAGTTTGGGTTTTGCCACTGTCCAGCTTTGAGTCGGAGTATCTTTCTTCTTGTTTGACTGCCAATCCCACCTCGAACTCTTACTGTTGTTGATGTATATATGTATCATAACCTGCTCCCCATTGCCTCTTCAATGACCCGTGGCTGCTTTAATCACCTTTCTTCTGTACAAACCAGTAACTCGATGACGAATCAGTTTCTTGAGTACTTGGTAGTGTGAACTGGTATGAAAGATACTATAATTAACAATTTTATTAACTTATTTTTAATTTCTTTTGTAAATAATTTTAAGTAATGATTAAAAATAAAAGTTGCTTTTTAGTGGTTTAAAAATTTTTAGTATTGTTTTTAGCAAATTTTTAAAAAAAATATTTAAAAAAAATATAATCTCAATTTTTATTTCATATAAAATTTTTTTATCTGAGAATCAGTGATTAATAGATAAGGTGTAAGCATCATTTTTCCCCATTTTCCTAGTCAGTGTGATCCCTCGAAAATAAAATTTTCTGTTTTCAAAGAAATTATGTTCAGAGTCATTTATTTGACTGATGTTAAAATAACTTGTCGACTTGCTTTGTAATGTCCAGCATATACATGTTTTTGTTGGTTTATGATCATTGAATCCCCTACCATGTCAGTTCAATCTTCAGATGTACTCTAATAAAGATAGATTCAGAAAATATCTTCGTTTCCTTACATTCATCTCGTTAGTTTTATATATAAAAAAAATTTGAAAAACATGTCTGTTGCAAATGATATTTTTAAAGATTAATATTGTATCAGGTCTATCTTAGTCTTAATTTTGTTATTGAAAAGTCTATACTTTGTATCTTAAAGAAGACTTCGGCAGATCTCAATTATATAATAATATTGGATGAATAAACTGCCAATCACAAAGTATGAAACAGAAAAAAAAGGTAGATTTGAAATTATGCTGAATGTAATATCAGTCAAAATTAGGTTATGATTTTGGAACGACTATTTTTATTTTTTATTTTTAAAATACAAGTTCGGCTGATATCCTGTTTAATCTATGTAAAAGTCTCTCCCTTGTAATTAAATCTGGGTGTACATCTATCATTCTACAGAGTTGATACCTATTGTAATTTGATATGAAATTGAAAAAACTACAATGAAAATCAATTTTTAACTAAAACATACTGATTAGATGAAAGTCTGCAACTGATGTTCCGAAGTACCTTTCAAAATTAGTTCTTTCATGTAAATGTACTGAATAACCAGTAATTTTTTAGTCCATTACATTTTGTTCAACTCTGATAGCAATTGACCACCCGGTCAAGCTAAAAAGTTCGTTTATATATATATATATATATATATATATATATATATATATATATATATATATATATATATATATATATATATATATATATATATATATATATATATATATATATATATATATATATATATATATATATATATATATATATATATATATATATATATATATATATAGACATAATGAACACTATAACCGTGTTTTGTTTTATACAAAACCCCAGGAAATTAAAACATTTAAAAAAAAGCGAGACTTTCGAAGGGGCAACCGTCCTTCCTCTTTTAGGCTTAAGTTTAATACTGACAAAACTAAAATGGTGGGCATACAGATTATTTTAACAGTTAGTTGGTTAATTAAATGAAGTTATTAAGATTTTTAACAAAGATTGAAAATTTACTTTGAAACTTTATTTCTTTCGAAATTTTTCCTTTCTTCCATACTTTTCTTAGGCCCCCCAATACTTTCATTCCTTCTACCACTCTGTTCTTTATTCCTTTTTCCGTCCCACCCTTACCTTCCACCCAACATTACTAGATATTTGATTCATTCACCTCCTCTAGTTTCCATTCTCACACTTCTACAAACCAATTCCTCCTTCCACATTTCCTCATCCCACCTCCAATCCTCATAACTTTATTCTTCGCTGGATTGAATTTCAATCTCGTGTTTGCACATTTCCCTTCAAACTCTCTCACAAGTATTCTCATCTTTTCTCCAGATTCTGCCACCAACACATGCCGCATCATCTGCAAAAAGTAAAACATTCACTTCACATTCACCCTCCAAATTTCTCAACGTAATACTCTTCCCTTCTCTCTCCATTTTTCTAAGTAAACCATTCATCAATAGATTAAATAACATGGAGATATTACACACCCCTGTCTCAATCCCACTCCTATGCTAAACCAATCCGATAATAGTTCTCTCTTCACCCTCACTCTTGATCTACAATTCGCATATAATATATATATATATATATATATATATATAATATATATATATATATATATATATATATATATATATATATATATATATATATATATATATATATATATATATATATATATATATATATATATATATATATATATATATATATATATATATATATATATATATATATATATATTATATGATGGATCGGATGTTGAATTTTTGAAAGTGCGGATGCGGAATTTCCGAAGTGCGGATGCGGATGTTGAATTTTCGAAAATGCGAATGCGGATGCCATCACTATATATATATATATATATATATATATATATATATATATATATATATATATATATATATATATATATATATATATATATATATATATATATATATATATATATATATATATATATATATATATATATATATATATATATATATATATATATATATATATATATATATATATTAGTGATGGATCGGATGTCATATTTTCCAATTTTGCGGAATGCGGATGTTGAATTTTGGAGAAGTGCGGATGCGGATGCGGATGTTGAATTTTTGAAAGTGCGGATGCGGATGTTGAATTTTCGAAAGTGCGGATGCGGATGCGGATTTTGAATTTTCGAAAGTTCGGATGCGGATGCGGATGCGGATGCGGATGTCAAATTTGATGAGGATGCGGATGCGGATGTATATAATTATATATATATATATATATATATATATATATATATATATATATATATATATATATATATATATATATTATATATATATATATATATATATATATATATATATATATATATATATATATATATATATATATATATCACTATCACCTTTCCCACTTTCGTGAGGTGGTGCCCGCCACAATTCCCTTACAAACATAACTATTCTTACCTTTCAACGCTTTCACCACCTCCCTCCATCTCTGTCTCCACAAATCTTCTACCCTCGTCTAAACTCAAATTCCTTCCATCAAAATCACTCTCACTCCATCCATCCATCTCCACTTCGGCCTTTCCCCTTCCCTTACCCTTCCCCTATCTACATCGGATCTACGTACCTTGCCAACCATTCTGTTCTCTTTCATTCTTCGCATATGTCCAAACCATTTTAGCACATCCTCCTCCTCCTCTCTATCAATTACACCCTTCTTCCATTTACACATCTCCCTTATTCTTTCATTTCTAATCCTATCAATCCTTCTCAATTTATATATCGCTCTCAAATCTTTCATCTCAAAGACAATTGAAACTATTTCTCGACCGAGCACTTATCGTCTATGTTTCTATGTCTACACATACAATACAGAAGGTGAACACATACATTCAAACATTCTTATCTTTATTTCTTTCGAAATTTTTCCTTTCTTCCATACTTTTCTTAGGCCCCCCAATACTTTCATTCCTTCTACCACTCTGTTCTTTATTCCTTTTTCCGTCCCACCCTTACCTTCCACCCAACATTACTAGATATTTGAATTCATTCACCTCCTCAAGTTTCCATTCTCACACTTCTACAAACCAATTCCTCCCTCCACATTTCCTCATCCCCACCTCCAATCCTCATAACTTTATTCTTCGCTGGATTGAATTTCAATCTCGTGTTTGCACATTTCCCTTCAAACTCTCTCACAAGTATTCTCATCTTTTCTCCAGATTCTGCCACCAACACATGCCGCATCATCTGCAAAAAGTAAAACATTCACTTCACATTCACCCTCCATATTTCTCAACGTAATACTCTTCCTTCTCTCTCCATTTTTCTAAGTAAACCATTCATCAATAGATTAAATAACATGGAGATATTACAAACCCCTGTCTCAATCCCACTCCTATGCTAAACCAATCCGATAGTTCTCTCTTCACCCTCACTCTTGATCTACAATATTCATATATATATATATATATATATATATATATATATATATATATATATATATATATATATATATATATATATATATATATATATATATATATATATATATATATATATATATATATATATATATATATATATATATTAGTGATGGATCGGATGTCATATTTTCTAATTTGCGGATGCTGCGGATGGATGCGGATGTCGAATTTTGGAGAAGTGCGGATGCGGATGTTGAATTTTTGAAAGTGCAGATGCGGATGTTGAATTTCCGAAAGTGCGGATGCGGATGCGGATGTTGATTTTTGTGCGGATGCGGATGCGGATGACTATATATATATATATATATATATATATATATATATATATATATATATATATATATATATATATATATATATATATATATATATATATATATATATATATATATATATATTATTGTAGCCAATTTATTTTTTATAGAAATCCTGAAGACTTAATAAACAGTAATGTGACTGATCTATTTTAAAGCAACGTAAACCAAACTAAGATATATTAGCCTAAAGAATAGGGTAATTAAATTCAATAAAAAATCTAATGTTACTCACCGAAAATTAAAGGAGCTTTACAAGCCAAACTTAAACTATAATTTTCTGGTATTTCTGATATTTGATAAAAAGTTCTCCTAGGAAGTAGCGCCTTATGAACGTTAAAGGCTTTATTTAAATTAGAGCGTATTTAATAAATAAAGGACCTTTCAAACTGAACAATTGCCATTCAAATACCAGGGCAACAAATTTAACTCGAGCCACAAATTAGAACCTTTTAAACGTTGTCATAAAGTAAAGTCAAATTTTAAACCCAATAGAATGCCTAACAGGTCTACTCTTTATCAAATAATTAAAATCAAACTAAGCAAATTTATAATAGAGCAGACTGTCTAAACGTCAAATTTCAAGTTGTTGCAAGATGTCAAAATCTATATCCTAATATCCAAAAACAATTAATGTACAAAGAAAGGTTATCAGTTAGTTAATACATTACGTTCTGGAAGATTTTCATCGATGTGGGGGATTTTATTTTTTAAAACACTTACATTTTCAATCTTATTACCAACGTGGTAAGAGCTAAAGGAGAGTGTGCCCTACCATGTTAAAAAGTAGCAATAACATTTTTAGTGTTGTCGTTCAAAATGGGTATCTAGCTTTAGGACGTATTTTGAAACTTTAAAAACCATAGTTAAATTTTTACTAAGAAGCAAAATGTAAAAACCAAAATTAGTTTTATCTTCTAAAGCAAAATGTAAGGATTTTGTATATATATTATTATTATATATATATATATATATATATATATATATATATATATATATATATATATATATATATATATATATATATATATATATATATATATATATATATATATATATATATATATATATATATATATATATATATATATATATATATATATATATATATATATATATATATATATATATATATATATATATATATATATATATATATATATATATATATATATATATATATATATATATATATATATATATATATATATAAAATACCACAAATTTTGCTTAAATTTTATTTATAAAGGAGCAGAAAAGTACTAAAAATTTCTAGGAGTAAAAAAAAATATATCGTTGGTTCGATACTGAGGATAAAATATTGATATATCGGTTTTGAAAATATCATCGATATTTTTCGATACTATCGTAAAAAAATATTTATATCGATATATATCGAAACTTTTTCGGCATCCCTAGTGCAAAACCAAATGATATAACACCAATATAGTAGTACGATATCCGCTACGATATGTTATTAAATTGTAATAATTAATTAATTATTGCTCGTAAATTCATTTATTTTGTGTGTTTTTAGTTTAAAAAAATCATTTTCTGCGCCTCAATTAACCTAAACAAATATATATTAGACGAATTCATCTTCGAAGTTTCGATATACAAAGAAAAATTAATGACCATAAGAGACATTTACCAAAACTTTAATCAATGTCTCAATGTGTCATATATTCTTACCTTACTGGTAAGCTTAAAAGTTTAGAATTTTCATTTTAGTAATTCAAAATTGTTGGGCTAAGCAGGCCATCTTTAAATATTCAAAATTTCAATCAAATTTCAGTTTCAAATTTCAAAATTTATAGTTAAATTTTATTTAAAAGTTTTTTTTTTTTTTTTTTTTTTTTTTTTTGTGGCTTAACAGGCTATCTTCGAATTTTCAAAATTTCAATCATGTGCTAATTTCAATTTTTATACATTTTGGCTAATTTGGCCAGCTTGTGGGAATACTTCAAGCAAATATTGGCTAACATACAGTCTGCGTGTTTTAAAGATAAACCCATTAGGGTGGCAAATAGAAAACCTAATTGGTGGAGTAGAGAGATAAAAGAGAAAATCAGTGAAAAGCGTAGATGTTTTAAAATGTTCAAAGGTAGGAGAAGGGGGGAAGATTTGGAACATTATAAGAGAATTAGGAATGAACTTAACCAGTCAATAAGAAGAGCAAAGAGAATGGCAGAAATTAATTTGGCAAGAAACAGTAATAAAGACCTGAAAAAGTTTTTTAGCTTTTATAAATTTAAAAGCAAGGATAAGAAAATTGGCCCAATTAAAATTGATGGGAATTTAGTAAGTTCAGATAAGGAATTGGTTAATATTTTCAATGCTTATTTTGCATCAGTGTTTACTGAGGAAAGGTTGGATAGCAGTTTAGAGAGTAATAGTTCTAGTATACATGTAATGAATAGGTGTACAGCATTTCAAATTGAGTTAAATGAAATTCTCATCTTTACTAGAACATATTGACCCAAATAAGGCAGCGGGTCCGGATGGTGTGTATGGTAGAATTCTAAAAGAGGGGAGTAGCAGTATTGCAAAGGCACTGTATTTGATTTTTAAGCGATCTATTGCTTTTGGAGAGGTACCTGAGGACTGGAAAACAGCATATGTGGTGCCCATTTTTAAAAAAGGTAGTAAAGAAGATTTAGGGAACTATAGGCCAGTTAGTTTAACATCTCTGGTTGTGAAAATTTTGGAAAAGTTACTGAAAAGTCATATAGAGAAGCATTTAGATGATAACAAGATACTATATAACTCCCAGCATGGCTTTAGAAAGGGTAGATCATGTCAGACAAATCTACTAGAATTTATGGAATATATTACTGAATGTATAGACAGGGGTGATCCAGTTGATGTCATATATTTAGACTTTAGCAAAGGCTTTTGATAAGGTACCCCATGTTAGGCTGATGCAAAAGTTGTCGCAGTATGGTATAGATGGAATGGTACACAATTGGATTAAAGAGTGGTTAAAGAACAGAAGGCAGTGTGTATTACTTAATGGTAATAAGTCATTATGGGAAACGGTGAAGAGTGGGGTCCCACAGGGTTCTGTGCTGGGACCACTTTTGTTTCTTATATATATAAATGATTTAGACAAAGGTCTTAAATGTAAGGTTTCTAAGTTTGCAGATGATACCAAAGTGGTTACCTCAGTAAGGAATAATGATGGATGCATAAAGCTTCAAGGTGATCTAGATAGACTTCTTGGTTGGGCAGAGAGGTGGCAAATGAACTTTAATAGTAAAAAATGTAAAGTTCTTCATGTAGGTTACTCAAATGAAGGATTTAATTATGAAATGAATGGGGAGTGGCTTGAGACTGTGGACCAAGAAAAGGATTTAGGTGTGATTATTAGCAGTAATCTGAAGGTGGGTGATCTGAAAGTGGGTGATCAATGTTTGGAAGCAAGGAATAGAGCTAATAAGATGTTAGGTATAATTAATCGCAATGTAGTTTACAAGAGCAAAGAGGTTATAAGCAAGCTATATAATAGCTATGTTCAGGCCAAGCATTAGAGTATTGTGCACAAGTTTGGGCTCCTCATTTAAGAAAAGACATAGATATGCTGGAGAGAGTACAACGTCGAGCAACAAGGATGATTTCTGGCTTTGAAAATAAGAGTTATGAAGAGAGGTTGAAGTGTTCTCAGTTGAAAGGAGATTTCTCAGAGGGGATATGATACAAGTTTACAAAATATTTGCATCTGACAGTAATACAGAGATTGAAAAATACTTTATAGTGGACCATGGAAGAGTAACTAGAGGACATAATAAGAAAATTAAAAGAAGCCATGCCATCTCGATCTAAGAAAATACTGTTTCAGTAATAGAGTTGTTAATTTTTGGAATGACTTGCCAGAAGAGATTGTTGACTGTGATTCTCTTGTCAAATTTAAAAAGGGCTAGATAGATATATGGATGGTTTGGGTATTGTATAGAATAATCTGACTAAGCCAAATTGGCGGGTATATATGAATTTTTGGATCAACAGATCAACCTATGACTAAGTCTAACGTCAGTTTTTGTAGTGGATGATGGTTCATTGAGCATTGCATGTGTAATGGGGTTTAGTTTTACTTTTATCTATGCATGACTATGCATGAATGAACTGATAACTAGGATGGGATAGACCTAGTCTTTCGTGCATGTATTAGTATTGTTATTATTTGTTTGGACTGGGACAGTCTAGATAGGCCCTTGGCTTCTAACTGTCTCTATTTTCCTATGTTCCTATGTTCCTATGCTTATATTTAAAAAATTACTTTGTACTTAGACCAAATAGGTCAGCCTCAAAAAAAAAAAATTTTTACGTGGCAATACCAACAAGCTACCACTTCGAGTGTGCCACTTTCAGGACTTAAATTCAAAAATTTATTTTTAACAACTTCACTGAAAACTGCATGGTTTTTAAAGGTATTTCAAAATGTATTATTTTTATATTTTCTCATTAAATAGAGAGTTCAAGTCAATTTTATAGATTAGTGGAGGACTAAGGTATTTTCTTTTCTTTAAACTTTACTACCATAATTTTTCAAATACATCTTACTTTATCTCTACCGTTGTTAAATATATTATATTTGTATATTAAGGGACTTTGAGAACCAACATCCTTTGAAAACCAATCATAGTAAGTCATAAATTATTTAATTGTAACCTTTTCTTTCAGATTAAGGTTTGTAAATAAAAACTGAACATAATTTAGTTACAGGTTTTTATAGAACACACACTCAAAGTTAGAGGGTGTGTTCCTGTTTTTATTGAGATGGATATATACTTAGTCAATTATCTAAAAACTGTTTTTAAAAAATATTTTAATTCTGTTCACAATGACCAAGTGCAAGAATTAATCCTTTGACTCAGTGTCGTTTGAAGAGAGAAGTGAGTCAGTCTTCCATAATGTGTCATTGTTTTATCCTTCTACCTTTGTTGCATCTTTTTTACTTCAACTGTTATCAATTGTAGCAAAATTTTAATGGCATTTCTCAAAGGCAACTGTTGGAATAAAATTATTTTTTATATAGAATCCACCCTTCTGCATTGAATAAAATAAAATTAATTCAAATATACTATTTGACAAAGTTATTCAGCTTTTAAAACATTGAGTGCTGTATATATTTGAAACAATAGTCATAAAAATGTTACTAGTTTTATGTACTTTTACAGTTACTATTCTACCAAACTTCTCTCAAAGAAAATCATTTGGGGAAAATAAGAGCAGGCTCCAAAAAATATTTTATAAATCACGGGTGGGTATGGGCAGGCCCAGAAACATTTTCAAAAATCATGGATGAATATGAACAAGCTCGAAAACATATAAAAATCACAGGTGGGTATGGGCAGGTTATGTAAGATGATCAATGGGTATGGGTTGATTTGGAAATGAATATATTTTAAACTATAGCATCTACAAACACAAATAAAACGAATCAATTAAGGTCCTAATGAAGCCTCATAGACCAAAATATTCAAAAGACACCAAGAAAAATATAAATGCATGGTATATGAACATATTTATTATAGGCTCTTTCTCCCAAACTGACTCATGAGTGGTGGGGAAATATAAAATTGTCAATAGTCATTAGAACATTAGAAAAATAGAGATAGTTAGAAGCCACACAGGCCTATTGAGACTTTACCAGTCAAAACAAATAATAATAATAATAATTCTAATACTAATACATGCAGCAAAGACTAGGTCTATCCTATCCCTAGTTATCATTTCATTCATGCAAAGTAAGATAAAAATAAAACTAAGTCCCTACATATATTTAGTACTAACTATTAATATTATATAACTACACATTCAACATGCAGTGAACCAACACCCACTGTCCCACTACAAAACTGCCAGTTAAGTTTAGTCACAAGCTGGTGTAGAATTCATAAGCTTAGTCACAAGCTGGTCAAAAAATTCATATATACCCACTAATTTGGCTTAGTTAATACCTAAACCATCCATATATCTATCTAGCCCCCTCTTAAATGTTGCAAGATTATCAGTCAACAATCTCCTTTGGCAAGCCATTCTAAAAATTAACAACCCTATTACTGAAAGAGCATTTTCTTAGTTCGAGATGGCTTGACTTTTTTAATTTTCTTATTATGCCTTCTAGTTTCTCTTTCATGATCCATTATAAAGTGATTTTCAATCTCTGTATTACTGTCAGATACAAATATTTTGTAAACTTGTATCATTCATATCCCCTCTGAGAAATCTTCTTTCAACCAAGAACATTCCTAGCTCCTTCAACTTTACTCTCGAAACCAGAAATCATCCTTGTTGCTTAAAGTTTTACTCTCTCCATCATATGTCTTTTCTTAAATGAGGAGCCCAAACTAGTGCACAATACTCTAATGCTGGACTAAGATAACTATTATATAGTTTGCTTAAAACCTTTTTTCTCTTGTAAACTGCATTGCGATTTATTTTACCTAACATCTTGTTAACTCTATTCCTTGCTTCCAAACACTGATCACCCACTTTCAGATTACTGCTAATAGTCACACCTAAATCTTTTCTTGGTTCACAGTCTCAAGCTAATCTCCATTTATATCATAATTAAATCCTTCCTTTCAGAACTTACATACATTTTTTACTGTTTAAATTCATTTGCTATGTATCTGCCGATTCATCATCATTCCTTATGAGGTGATCACTTTGGTATCATCTGCAAACCTAGAAATCTAACATTTAAGATTTTTGTCTAAATCATTATATATATGAGGAACAATAGTGGTCTCAGGACAGAACCCTATGGGATCCCACTATTAAGAGGACTCCTGTAAAGGAAATCAATATGAAAAATATTAAATATTCTAAGATTTGTTAACATGGAGTCCTTCAATATTCCACTGACCTATAGGCTATTAGTTTATTGATATATCAAATGGTACTTCTTTTATAAGTATTGATCTGTTGAACTTGTATGATCAAATAAAAACATGGAAGCATTATCTTTAGTTAAAGAAGTAGAGAACATATTAAGTCAAGTTATTGGAATATTTTCAGAGATTTCAGTTTCATTTTTCTCTGAATCAAAAGTCAAATTTCTGTTAATAGCAAAATAGCTGTTGAAAAGAGACTATTCAAGGAAGGTAAGCAATAAGAAAAATGAAAATTGTTTCCAATAATTTTTTAGTCAGCATTTTTTTCAATTATCAATGTACTGTATTAATGATGATTTCTATGCCTGAAATGAATAATATAATGATATGAATGAATAATAAAACAACAACAAATTATATAGTTTGCTTATAACCTTTTTTTATTAATGTATAATTGAAAAAAAAATTTAAAGATTACATTTTTTATTACTAAAAAATTGCAATATTGATGTTTGCACTGATTTCTTTTTTTGGTCTCCTTTCTTTCATACCAAAAAAAAAAAAGGCGATTATAATTTTTAAATATTGAAAATAACAAATGTAGTGTGGCTAGTTGAATACTGAACAGTAAACAATGTATCTCTAGTGGTTATCGTAAAATGCAAGCTATGAGTGGGAAATATGCTTACCTTTTTCACTTATTATAAAAAAATTACTAATTTTAAATTTTATATTATATTATTAATTAATAAGCTGACTATAGGGAAACCAGACTAATCAAAGCCGGAGTATGCCAGGTATACCTGTATTCACTTTTTTAAAAGAAACAAATAACTAAATAAATTTTTCTGGTTGGTTATTGTACAAATATTTTGCATATATATATATATATATATATATATATATATATATATATATATATATATATATATATATATATATATATATATATATATATATATATCAGTGTATGTAGGTTTAAAAATACTCAAAAACCATTACTAAAAACTTACAAGGCAACTCATTTCATAATTTGATAGATTCAGGATGATTTCTTGGTTAAAGATACATTATTATTATTATTATTATTATTATTATTATTATTATTATTATTATTTTATTATTATAGTATGGTATTGTAATGTCAATATAACTACTTTATCTCATCAGTTTTAAAAATTTCTTTCCAGTAAATTAAAATTCAAACTTTATAACAAGAGTATATTTCAAATTCTTGGGTTATGGTAAAAAGATCATAAGGAAGGCATAGTATTTTGATTTTTTTTTTTTTTTTTTTTTAATTGAAAAAGGAAAGCGAAATGGCATCAGGACTTTGTAATTTAAATAGAATCCAAGGAATTTGTACAACAGTTGTACTAAATGGCAAACGAAATTTTAGGAAATTTAACATGTATGAATTGAGAGGATCAAAACATTGGCGTGCAATTCATAGGAAGAAACTGCCAAAGGAATTAAAACTTGTGTATAGTAAGTAATAGCTGCTGTTGATTTATTTGTTGTATAGACCTATACAGTAATTTACATCATATATATATATATATATATATATATATATATATATATATATATATATATATATATATATATATATATATATATATATATATATATATATATATATATATATATACTTTTGTTTCAGAAGTTTACATTAATTAATCTATTGTATATTAAAATTAAAGTAAAATACAGTGTTTATAACATGGATTCTCCAGCAAAATTTCAAAACTGTTAGAAAAGGTCTCAGGAGAATTACCATAGAATTTGCCAAAAAATTTCCCTAAATCAGTAATCATTTTTGGTCTAAGAATTTGTTTAAAAAAAAAATTGCAAATGCATCATATAGTTGTTTATTGGATAATACATCTGTGTCTTCTGGGACCCAATCATATTCAAATCTTGAAGATTTTGTTTCTATAGAAGCTGACCTGGATACACTTAATAAATATCTGATATTTATTGATGAATCACCAGTTAAACAAAAACTCCGAAAACAACCTGAGTATAGATAACAGAAAACTGACAAAATAAAAAGTGTTTTTATAAAGAAACTGAAAATCATATCACCAGACTGTCAAATTGAAGAAGCATCCACATCAGAAATAAAAAATGAATTTCTGAAACTCAAAAATAATTTCCACAGTTAAATGAGAAATTTGGACTTGCTAAAAAGAGATTTGAAAAAATACAGATTTTGACAATCCTGTCAAAGAGCTAGAGTATTAATAAAAAAAATATTAAAAAAAAAAAAAAAAAAAAAAAATACAAGTAGTTGTATTGTCCAAAAGAAATTAGGAGTGATTTTAAGCTTTATTCAACTGACAAATTAGATCTACAAATAAATAAAAATAATAATTATAATAACAGCAATAACAATAATAATAAAAGAAATAGATATATACAAAAAATAACATACCAAACTAAACTGAGAGTCCTGTCTTCATAAGTATTTGAAGTCCATTAGAATGCTGAATTTTATTATGAGAAATCACTGTATATATACTACAAAATTTAGTTGGTTGGTGACGTAAATATTAGGACTTTGATATAGATGGTGGTTCTAAGTTTTATGTGTAGCGAATATAAATAAAACCAGATAAATATATAACACTAGTATATTTCTTATTTTTGGTGGGTGAATAGAGGAGTGATGGGGCTACAAATTCCTTTCTATATATTATTGAATCTAATTCATTTGTCCTGAGATATAGAACCTCAAGAAAGGTCCATGTTTGACCAAATTTCAAAAATTCCAAAAGTTTGAGAGACTATATCTTAATTTAAACAATAGCATTTAATAATGCACTAAATAAAAGTTGTAGATCTATTCCATATCTAAATATCCAAAAATGAAAAAAAATTGTTTTTTTTTTTTATTTTTAGGATTTGTTTAAAAAAAAAAAAAAAAAAGTGCTTATAACTTTATTTCTAGACGTGATATCAAAAATATGTTCAACAAAATGCAAGAAATTGGGGCTAAGATTGTTCAGTTAAATTTTCAGCTCATGTGAACCAGTGGTTTCACCCCACTATTAATTTTTTTTTCAACTTTGACCCCAAATAACTTTCAAACTGTTGCAGACTCAGAAAAACCTTCAAAATCAACTTAGATCGTCGTAAAAAAAAAAAGCATATATATTGAAAATTTCAGCTTAATCAGGCAAATAATAAATTTTTTTTAAAAAGATTGGACCCTCTCCTTATTAAGAGAATTGAAGAATTTCATAATACAAACTATATGGCAAAACAGGCTAAAAAACTTGTATTACAACAAGGGATTCTTTTAATGCCAGATAAAAGAGAAAGCAGATTTCCAAAAAAACATATAGAAAAGAAAGTTTTTAATTTTTATAAAAGTGAAGATGTTAACAGAATTATGCCAGGGATAAAAGACTATAAGACGATTAGAAGAGAAGGTACAAGAGTTCAGGAACAGAAACACCTTATACTTTGCAATTTGAAAGAAGCTCACCAACTGTTCAAAACAAAAATCCAAATATTAAACTTACTTTCTCAAAGTATTTAAAAATTATAAATGCCTTAGACCAAAAGAGTGTGTTCTAGCGGGTGCAAGTGGTATACACAGTGTATGTGTATGCACAATACATCAGAATGTGGAACTTATGATTGATGGAACATATTTTCCCATTCTTACTAAAGAAATGGACACATTTCATTTGATAGATTATAAAAAATGCTTGGAAGAAATTTTATGCAAACTAGCAACAGTTGATTGCTCTTTCAATCAATGCCCAAATTGCGTCAAGTTAATAGATGATTTTATAGTGGTTATCTAAAGTATTCCATGATATGATTGATGAAGTACAATATTTCCAGTGGGGTATCAATTTATAGAACAGTTGACCCTACATACTGTGGTACACAAAATACAGATAAATTCATTGAAGAATTTTACAGGAAACTTTGAAGAATGGTGAGGTATTGGTTACAGAAGATTTTTCAGAAAATTATTCAATTGTTCTGCAGGATGCTGCACAAGGATACCATTATAATGCTCAAGCGACAGTGTATCCCTTTGTTTGTAACTATAGGGATGCAGCAGATGTGAAGTATTTAAATGTGGTGATTATCTCTGACCTCCTTTATCATGACACAGTAGCTGTTCACTTGTATCAACAGAAACTGATTGATTATCTTAGAACTTATTTGCATTTCAATATTAGTGAAATGATATACTGATATATTAGTGAAATCATATAAATTTTGTAAATTTATGCTATCACATAACTGACTGGAATGAAAGCACACTGGCATTTTTTTTTTTTTTTTTTGCAACCTCCCATGGAAAAGGACATAGGAACATAGGAACATAGGAAAATAGAGACAGTTAGAAGCCACAAGGGCCTATCGAGACTGTCCCAGTCCAAACAAATAATAACAATAACAATACTAATACATGCACGAAAGACTAGGTCTATCCCATCCCAGTTATCAGTTCATTCATGCATAGTCATGCATAGATAAAAGAAAAACTAAGCCCCATTACACATGCAATATTCAATGAACCATCACCCACTACAAAAACTGCCGTTAGGCTTAGTCATAGGTTGATCTGTTGATCCAAAAATTCATATATACCCGCCAATTTGGCTTAGTCAGATTATTCTATATAATACCCAAACCATCCATATATCTATCTAGCCCCTTTTTAAATTTGACAAGAGAATCACAGTCAACAACCTCCCGTGGCAAGTCATTCCAAAAATTAACAACTCTATTACTGAAACAGTATTTTCTTAGATCGAGATGGCATGACTTCTTTTTAATTTTCTTGTTATGTCCTCTAGTTACTCTTCCATGGTCCACTATGAAGTATTTTTCAATCTCTGTATTACTGTCAGATGCAAATATTTTGTAAACTTGTATCATATCCCCTCTGAGAAATCTCCTTTCAACTGAGAACATTCCTAACTCCTTCAACCTCTCTTCATAGCTCTTATTTTCAAAGCCAGAAATCATCCTTGTTGCTCGACGTTGTACTCTCTCCAGCATATCTATGTCTTTTCTTAAATGAGGAACCCAAACTTGTGCACAATACTCTAATGCTGGCCTGACATAGCTATTATATAGTTTGCTTATAACCTCTTTGCTCTTGTAAACTACATTGCGGTTAATTATACCTAACATCTTATTAGCTTTATTCCTTGCTTCCAAACATTGATCACCCACCTTCAGATTACTGCTAATAATCACACCTAAATCCTTTTCTTGGTCCACAGTCTCAAGCCACTCCCCATTCATTTCATAATTAAATCCTTCATTTGAGTAACCTACATGAAGAACTTTACATTTTTTACTATTAAAGTTCATTTGCCACCTCTCTGCCCAACCAAGAAGTCTATCTAGATCACCTTGAAGCTTTATGCATCCATCATTATTCCTTACTGAGGTAACCACTTTGGTATCATCTGCAAACTTAGAAACCTTGCATTTAAGACCTTTGTCTAAATCATTTATATATATAAGGAACAAAAGTGGTCCCAGCACAGAACCTTGTGGTACCCCACTCTTCACCGTTTCCCATAATGACTTATTACCATTAAGTAATACACACTGCCTTCTGTTCTTTAACCACTCTTTAATCCAATTGTGTACCATTCCATCTATACCATACTGCGACAACTTTTGCATCAGCCTAACATGGGGTACCTTATCAAAAGCTTTGCTAAAGTCTAAATATATGACATCAACTGGATCACCCCTGTCTATACATTCAGTAATATATTCCATAAATTCTAGTAGATTTGTCTGACATGATCTACCCTTTCTAAAGCCATGCTGGGAGTTATATAGTATCTTGTTATCATCTAAGTGCTTCTCTATATGACTTTTCAGTAACTTTTCCAAAATTTTCACAACCAGAGATGTTAAACTAACTGGCCTATAGTTCCCTAAATCTTCTTTACCATGCCTCTTGGTACTGTGAAGAGCATAACTGCGAAAGCAAGTTTACAGCGCCCTTATAACAAAAAAATTATGACACCACAATAGTTATTTGATTTTAGAATATACTTCATTTAGTCATTTACTCAACAACTGATGAATGGATAAAAGAAGAGTCAAGCTTAGAAGAAAGATTTAGAAATGCAAATACAATTCCAGGAACTCAGAAACTACATAGTTTTGTTCCTGTTTTTCAAGTAGAAATGGAAGTAAGGACAGTTTCAAGCATCACTAAAGTATCAAAAATAGTAAGGGTTACAAAAAAGCTAAAGAACTTAAATTTGAAGATGTCAAGGGATTTGTAACAGCAATTTGACAATAAATGGTGGTTTGCTTATGTCCTCGAGACATATTCAGACACACTAGATGTAAAACTTAATTTTTTAATACCTAATGGCCCTTCTACTTCATTCTGCTATCCATCTAAACCAGATAGTAGTACCTTATACAGATATACTGACAGTTGTTGATCCAATTACTGTGACTGGAAGGTCTTACAAACTAAAAGAAACAGAAATTAATAAAACATCACAAATTCTGAAAATCAAGTAAAATTATCATCATTCTGTTTACAAATACAATGTCAAAGTTGGTTGGTCAAATCAACTCGTCACATATTTAAATGCAAATATGTAACTACATTAATGAATCGAAATTAAAAAAAAAATTCGAGAAGAGGATAGTGGGTGAGACCTGTAGCTTGTTCTGCTGAGCTATCAGGAGTGGCCCCTGGGGCGATGGGAATACTAAATGTTTGAGTAAAACATTGGTAGTGGCTTGACCACCATTGACAACAGCAAAAGTAAAAAATTTTGTCTTTGGAGGAGGGGAGAATGTGTTAAACCAGCCCATTTATTACTTTTTATCTAAAAAAGGGCAACATCAGAAGAAAAATGGTTATAACAAAACATACCTTTTCAAACTATATAATAATGATCAATATTAAAATTCAAACTGTTCTATTACCTAAAAAGGTGATATTTGAGACAAAATGTGAATTTTCAATTAGACCATACCAAGTAAATTTGCGGTGATGAATATGAACAAGTGCCCACTCTAAAATTTAGCATAATTTGTGCCAATAGGATAACCAAGTTATGAGGCAAATTTTATCAAAATCAGTAGATATCTTTTTCAGTATCAAAGGTTAAAGGTCAAAACATAAGTTTTATTACTAAGAGCTTTAAAATGATGTGTATATCATCATTATCGGTAGTGCAGAAGCTGAAATATTTAACTTCAAAGTTTGCCTACACTTCTCAAAAATTAATTTTTTGTCAAAATTCAATGACCTGTATCTTGGAACCATTTTAGCTAAGAACTTGGGATAAAGACCAAACTCCTTTTCATAAGATCTTTAGGTATGTGAAAAATCATAAAAATCGAAGAGGTCAAGGGTTCTTGTGTAGGTGATTTCTCATGGAATGATATATATATATATATATATATATATATATATATATATATATATATATATATATATATATATATATATATATATATATATATATATATATATATAATATACTGCTAATGAGGATTCAAACCCTGACCTCTAAGATGGTAAGACATTGTATATATAGTATAAAATTTTATCCCACGGGTTATGTGGTTATATATATATATATATATATATATATATATATATATATATATATATATATATATATATAATATATATATATATATTATATATATATATATATATATATATATGGGTCATTCCAAGTCACTTCAACACGACAAAAACCCTGACCCCTTTCGATTTGTATAAAAAGTGGCACACTAACAGATCTTGTTGAGAAAATATGAATGGCGTTTATTGCAGGTCTCTAGCTCATACGGTTCAGAAGATATGACCTTTGAAACTTTGGTCAAAAATGTCAATTTTCAGAGAGTAGTCCGAGGTCAAAATACAATATCTCGGCTTCTATGGCACTTAGAAGCATCGTGTAAAGACCATTTAAAAGATCTTGAATAGCGGTACAACATTTATTTAGATGATTTTGACCTCGGAGGTCAAATAAAAAATTTGACCTATTTGTGACCTTGACCTTGACCTTGAAAAAAAACCTCCTCTTCGATTTTTTTCAAACTTTGCTGAATTATTGTTATATATGTATATTTTAATTTTTTTAATGAATTTATTTTTGGTTTTGGCTTGGTTTAGAAAATATAAGCAATTTAATAAGTACAAATATCACATTTTTCACTTTTTTGCGATTTTTCTTTCATTCAATGTATAGTTCCCAACATTTCCATTTCTCTTTCTCTATTCATATATATATATATATATATATATATATATATATATATATATATATATATATATATATATATATATATATATATATATATATATATATATATATATATATATATATATATATATATATATATATTGGGGAGTGTCAAGTTTTCCTAATTAAACATTCACAAAACTGCTTAGTGTAACAACTTGCACTAGACATCTTTCGAGAGAGTTTCTTCTTCACAGAGTTCCTTTACATCCCTTGGTGAAAACATTCGTTATATCTTTTCCACTTGTTTTTTTGAATATCCGAAAGTGATTTTAATTGTGTTTTCTATGTAGATATTATTGCCATTAATAACTTACGTTTCATCATTCATTGTGCTTTACCTGTGACAGTTATTTTATCTAATTTTCTATTTTTGTTGGGATGTTCATTTTGGGTAGTGACGTCATAGTCTTTATTCTGCAATAGCTGAAGAATACATTTATTTTAATTCGCGAACGCTCGCAATCTCCTTATCTCAGCAATCGGGAAAAGTTGGATAAACGGTTATCATATTCAAGAACTATTCCAGGTAAATCTATAAATTTATACAGTTATTTAAATAATTTAGATAAGTTTACATATAATATATATAATTAAATGTCAAAATATATGATACATATGCATTTAATATTTGAACTACAAAATAGATTAAATAATTAAAATGTAATATTTATTTACAGGAACCCATCAAATTCATTTCATCAAACCTATCTGTAAGGGTCAAGTTGAAGTCCGCTCATATTCTTCTTCATCTGAATTCAGAAAAGAAAGTACATCTTTACTTCAAGGAAACACTATTTCATTAACATCTTTGAAAGGTTATTGCATTGCAGCTTATGATGAGCACTGGTATCTTGCCTGTATATTGGAAGTAAAACATGATAGTAATGAAGTAAACTTGAGCTTCCTGCATCCTCATGGGCCTGCACCCTCCTTCGTGTTTCCATCACCTCAAGATGTACTCATCATTGATGTCAGTGACATCTTAATTAGTGTAAGCCCGGTAACAAAAACCGGAAGAACGTATACATTGACAAAGGTAGAATATGGAAAAGCTGAAAATATGTTTGCCAGTAGAAATAAAAAATTTTAAATTTTTGAAAATAAAAGGTATCATATATATATATATATATATATATATATATATATATATATATATATATATATATATATATATATATATATATATATATATATATATATATATATATATATATATATATATAGATATATATATATATATATATATATATATATATATATATATATATATATATATATATATATAATATATATATATATATATATAATATAATTAAATTAAAAAAATTATAAACTTACAATATATGAAAAATAAGAATCAAATTTCGCAAAAAAGTGAAAAATGTGATATTTGTACTTATTAAATTGCTTATATTTTCTAAACCAAGCCAAAACCAAAAATAATTCATTAAAAAAATTAAAATATACATATATAACAATAATTCAGCAAAGTTTGAAAAAAATCGAAGAGGAGGTTTTTTTTTCAAGGTCAAGGTCAAGGTCACCAATAGGTCAAATTTTTTATTTGACCTCCGAGGTCAAAATCATCTAAATAAATGTTGTACCGCTATTCAAGATCTTTTAAATGGTCTTTACACGATGCTTCTAAGTGCCATAGAAGCCGAGATATTGTATTTTGACCTCGGACTACTCTCTGAAAATTGACATTTTTGACCAAAGTTTCAAAGGTCATATTTTCTGAACCGTATGAGCTAGAGACCTGCAATAAACGCCATTCATATTTTCTCAACAAGATCTGTTAGTGTGCCATTTTTCATAAAAATCGAAAGGGGTCACGGAAAAAATTGCCAAATTTTGGTTGAAGTGACTTGGAATGACCCATATATATATATATATTAATATAAAAGAATTTTTTCTAAAGTTTTGAAATATATCTTTAACAGGAAGATTTGTAAATAATCTCAATTCTTTTAAAATTATCTCTAATCGCCAGTATGTCTTTTGTAAAGAGCGTTCTACTGGTGATCATCTTTCCCTTCTCTCTAACTCTTGGTCTTCCGCTCTTCGATGTTTCGGTGAATCTTTTGCTTCAGTGCTAGAGAATCAAAAGCCTTTGATAGAGTCTGGCACAAATTTTAGATTTTCAAACCTCTCTCTTGATTTCCTTTCTGGTCGTTCTATAGCAGCTATAATGAAAAGATGGAGTCATCAGCATATGAGCGGATAGGTGATGAAGTAATAGAGAGAAGGTCATTATTGAAAAGTATAAAAGTGTTAGAGATAGGACAGATTCTTGAGTTATATTGAAAAACGCCCCCCAACAAACAGCAGTTAGTTGCCTTGGAGCAAGTGACTTCTGATCTTTCTCGTATTTCAAATTAAAACAGTGAAAACATGGTCATTTTCAATGCCTCAAAAACTCAATCCTCCATCTCTCTACTTGATACAAACTTCCACACAACTATGACATCTTTGAAAACACACAACTCAAACCTTCATCTGTCCTCAATATTCTTAGTGTTTCTTTTTCTCGTGATCTTTCTTGGAAGGATCACATTACTTCTCTTTCTAAACAAGTTTCTAAAAGGTAGGGTGTTCTTTGGCGCCTTCGTGATTTCTTTATGACATCCCAGTTGCTTGCTTTTTTTTTTTTTTATTAGGGTTGTTTTTCGTCCTTGTACGTAGTACGCCTCACACATCTAGGGTGGTTCCATACTCATATCTCTTCTTGAAAAGGTGGAGTCTAGAACTTTTTGTCTTGCAGACTCTTTTGCTATTACTAACTCTCTCCCAACTCTTTCTGCCCATCGAATTGTTACATCACTCTATATATACTGCTCTTCTGAACTCTACCATTGCATACCTCCTCCATTGAGAGAGACTCTGGTGACACATCTTTCTACACATTCTCATCCTTTTTCTGCCCAGCTCTCACACCCCAGACTTAAACGCTATACTCAGTCTTACATGTACTTTACTGGTAAAGTCTGGAACACACCCCCTTTATCTATTTTCCCAGCTTCCATTGACTTGCACACTTTTAAACGCTGTGTATTGGGACATGTCGGTATTTAATCAGTCCTTGATTATTATCCCCAACTCTGGTGGAAATTGGTAGGGTTTGGCCTTTTCCCACCAGAGTATATATATATATATATATATATATATATATATATATATATATATATATATATATATATATATATATATATATATATATATATATATATATATATATATATATATATATATATATATATTATATATATATATATTAAATTTGACATTCTCATCCGCAGTTTATGAATTTTTTCAATATCTGCATCAGCATTCTCAATTATTAAATACAGATGTATAAAATTTTGAAAGTTATTAATTTGTTCTCTAATGTTTGATTAATTTTTTGGATAGCATGAATAAAGAAAAAATTCTTCATATATATATATATATATATATATATATATATATATATATATATATATATATATATATATATATATATATATATATATATATATATATATATATATATATATATATATATATATATATATATATATATATATATATATATATATAACCTTCCTTCCTTCCAGTTATTCGCTCTGATGGTTCTGTTGCTAACACTCCAACTGAAAAGACTAATCTCTTCGACCTCCTGTTCTCTCGTAATTCAATCCTGTATGACTCCAGCAATCCTTTCTTCTATTTCTAATTTCAGATTTCTCATACTTTTACCTGTGATTATATTTGATCAGATGCATGAACTTCTTAAATCAATGAATGTTAGGAAGTTTAGCGACCCAGATGGCATTCCTCCCTGAGTTTTAAGGGAGTGTGCTTCTGAGCTGCCTCTGTCCCTCGTTCAACTTTTCCTTCAATGCATCAATACTAATACTTTCCCTCAGTTTTGGAAGCGCTCATTGGTCCAACCTATTCCAAAGAAAGGTAGCTGCTCTGATCCTTCCAACTACCGTTCTATAGCTCTCACTTGTATTCTGTCTAAGATCTTTGAAACCCTTCTCAACTCTCATTTCTTAGATCATCTGGAATCCCATTCCTTTCTTTCTGATCATTAGTATTGCTTTCAACGTTCAAGGTCTGCTGGTGATGTACTTTCTATCTCAGATATGTAGTCTTTTTCTCTTAGGAACCATGGGGAAATTGTGTGGTTGCTTTACATATCTAAAGCATTTGACTGGATATGGCTTGCGTCACTGCTTTCCAAGTTCCCTTTTTGGGTTTCCTTCTTTTTGCTTACTTATGTCTAGCTTTCTTTCTAATTGTTCTGTTTCGACTGTTGTTGATGGGACAACTCCTTCATTTCCTGTCAATAGTGTTTTTCCTCAGGTTTCAACTCTTTTAAAAACTCAACTTCTTGAAATCTCCTTCTCAAAGACACCTAACTTTTATATTTCTTTCGATGGTTCTCCCGTCTTTGCTGTTGACAGTATAAACATCCTTGGCCTTCACATAAACAAAAATGTCTTGGAAACCTCACATCACAATGGTTGCTAGGGCTGCCTCAAAAGAAGCTTGGAGTTCTGTTTAGACTCTGAGAATTTTTTACTTCATAATTTCTCCAATTGTACAAGGGCCTCATCCGCCCTTGTGTGAAGTACTGCTCTCATATCTGGAGTGGCGCAGGCTTCACCAGTCTTTTGGATAGGGTTGATTCAAAGGTTAAAAGACTTATAAATTGTTCTGCTCTTTGTAATTCACTTGACCTTTTATCTTTGCGACTTGACGTTGGTGTCTTGTCTCTTTCCTATAGGTACTACAGCAGCAAATGCTCGAGAGAACTGTTTACTCGTATACCTCCGTGTTTACAACTTCCTCGTAGCACAAGGGGTGCATTGTCTGTACATAAATTTTGTGTGGAAATTGGCAACTCCAGGCTTGTCAACTGTGATGCCTTTTTCTTCTTCTTTCCAGCCACCTCTGTTTTGTGGAATTCTCTCGTGTGTTTCCTGCCGAAATTAGTCTCAATTACTTTAAAGCCCACGTCTGTACTTTTTTTTTTATTAGGGTGCATTCACGTCTGTACTCACCTACGAAATTTGCGCTTGGTGGGACTAGTAGGGTTTTTCTTATTCTATTATTGATCTAACACCCCCTCACAGTGAACGGTGGTGATGTGTATAATATATATATATATATATATATATATATATATATATATATATATATATATATATATATATATATAATATATATATATATATATATATATATATATATATATATATATATATATATATATATATATATATATATATATATATATGAAGTTGCAAGCTTTTATATAAAAGGAACATAAACATCCGCTTCCGCATCTGCGGATGTGGAACATTCAAAATCTGCATCAGCATCTGCGGATGTGAAAAAATACGTCCGCATTCACACCTGCATCCGGATATTAATAATTTGACATCTGATACATATATATATATATATATATATATATATATATATATATATATATATATATATATATATATATATATATATATATATATATATATATATATATATATATATATATATATATATATATATATATATATATATATATATATATGTAAGAAAATAGAGACAATTATAAATCACATGAGCTTATCAAGACTGTCCAATCAAAAATAATTAGTATTACATTTGCACTGATTAAAAATTTCAACATGCCTATTGTGATCTAATGAAAAGAAAAGAAATCACATCTGCATTGTCAATTGAAAACAATTTTAAAATGTAAATCATATCCCCAATAAGAATTCTCCTTTCCTTAAGATAATGAACCCTAAAGCTTTGTGTGATATTCAAAATAATGTCTTAAAATAAACATTGAAAAGCTTATTGATCACCTTGCTATTTTAATTTATTACGATTCATATCTCTAACATTTTGGTGGCTTTGTTTCTAGCTTTGACACTCAAATTTTTACTGATAATGACAAAAATTTCTTTTTATCCACAAAGCTCGACCCATTTTCCATATATTTGGCAATTAAAATACTTATTAGAGTAACCCACATGAAGAAGTATGTTTTGTTAAAATTCATTTGCCATTTTTTAGCTCACCCAAGTCTACATAAATTACGTTAAACTTTCATACATCCCGCAATACTTTTAATATTTAATATTCTTAATGTCAAGAGTACTCTTTTGTGAATACGATTTGGTTGTGAATTTTATATCTTTCTTGAGTATGATTAAAGATCTTATAACTAGATTTTAACTAATCTTGATCAGTCACATTTTAAAAAGTTTCCTTTACACCTCATGCATAATACAAAATAATAAGCACCAGAAAATAATATTAAAAACCATGTTTTTCTTCATTTGCAATAGTTGACATATAGAGCAGTGCAGTTATTTTGGATAGGAATATTAGTTTTATATTTTCGTTAATTGAAAGACTTTTTCAAATGCTAGTAGATATGTACCTATTTGTTCCATATTTCCAGATCGGGGTGATCGACCAGTTGGTTTTGAAGATGAGAAAGGTCGAGTGAAAGTTATTCCAGAAATGATTCCAGATATAATAGTTCCCAATTTAGAAAATTTTCCGGTAAAAATGAATAATTAATTGACTATTTAAACTTGTGTATATAAAATTTCATTTAAAAGGGTTCAAAAAATAGTAACTATGAATTTGACATTATTTTCTCGTCATTCATTAATAACTTAAATGTGTTTATTATTTTCCTAAAACCTAATACAAAACAGGAAAAAAACTTCTTATTTAGTGGATATTTTCTTTGATTAAAACAAGCCCTTTTTTTAAAAGAGCTTAAATGTGAACAGTTTTGTTGACATGTTAAACGTTACTTCGCTTTAACATACTTAAAAGTATTTGGTTAGATAAGATAACATTCAGCGTTTTATTTTTTAACCTTAAAAACTATTTTCCAGTTAAAACCATACGTCTCCTATAGAGTTCCAGACGTTACACAAAGTGAATTCACTCCACAAGATTTATTTTATGCGATCTACAGCAAAAAAATAGCTGAAGACTATAAAAAAGGACTTTTAGATGAAGATGGAAATCCCAAAGAACCATCAGAAGAAGAAGAACTGACTGAAGAAGAAGCAAGATTACTAGCTCTGAAAACTGGTAGTGATATCTTTCATTAATTTGTGGATGCATTAATTAATATGTATTATATGTTATTAAATTTTAAATGTATGATTTATTATTATTACATCTAATATTGCTTTCGTTTATTATTATTATTATTAATATTATTATTATTGCCAAGCTACATTCTATCAAACCTTATCCCAAGACTTGGTCTACTTCCTGTAGAAGAAGTTACAAGAAGAAGAACAGATTTTGCACGATTTCAGGATGAAATATAAATTGCACAATTTTTTTGAAGTTTGAAAACAACGGTAATTCCTGAAAGAAGCATCCCTGTGGCAAATTAAACTAAGTTTTAGTAGAAGGGAAGCATAACCTCCTTCGGCTGAAAATTGAAGATAGAGACAGTAAGAGGAAACATACAATTGTTTGCTATCAGAAGGCTCAAGCACCTGAGATTCTGTCCAAAATAAGAGGTTATGTCTAAAAGAAGAGAGGTGGTGTTCAACAAAATAAAAACTTTATTGAAGACAACGAATGTTGCAGAAATTAATGAAGAAAATAGACCATGCACTAGGGCAAGTCTTATGCAAAGTTTTGGTGGCATTATTGGTATCAGTTAAAATTTTGGTATCGCTCCATCCTATATATATATATATATATATATATATATATATATATATATATATATATATATATATATATATATATATATATATATATATATATATATATATATATATATATATATATATATATATATATATATATATATATATATATATATATATATATATATATATATATATATATATATATATATATATATATATATATATATATATATATATATATATATATATATATATATACTTACTTACTTTTTTTCCCCCTTGGACCTTCCTCATTGGAAGGGCCACACTGCTTTTAGGTAATCCGCAACGGCCGCCGGCCGTACCCAGAGGTCTCTCAGAGATATGTGATGGAGGGTTCTGTGTTGTGTATGGGAGGGGCATCTCAGAAGGAGGTGTTCTGTTGTCTCTGTTTCTTGCATACATCTTTGACATATTGGGGATAGTGTGTTTTGTATATTGAATCTATGTTTGTATGCTTGTAGGTTAGGGTGGTGGCCTGACCTTAATATGAGTAGGGTAATTTGGGTTTTGCGTGGTAATGTGTTTTGTGTATTTGCTATGTCGGGGGGGGGGGTTGTTCGTTGAGATAGATGATTTGGTTGGCGGGTGTTGAGATAATTTAGTGTTATGATGGTGTGGATGCGTTTGTTTAGTGGTGTGTTGTTTGCAGTAGGTGGAATGGTTCTGAATATGTTACAGTAGTATTGGGCAGGGGATGATGGGGGTAATTTTAAACGGTGTCTTGTGTGGTCTTGTAGGGAATAGTGACACGGGTGTGATATGTCTAGGGTGTTTGTGTAGAATTTGTTTTCTATCATGTCTAGGTGAACACTGATCGGGAGTATTTTTGTTTCTTCGTGTAAGTGCTGAATTGGAGTGGTACTAGTGCAACCTGTGACAATTCGAAGAGGGTTTTTTTTTTTTTTTTTTTTTTTTTGTAATTTCTCTGTGTTTGAGGGTGAGGTGGCCGGATACCAGGCTGGAGATGCGTAATTAAGTGTTGGTCTGATGAAGTTTGTATGCTATGGTGAGGGTGGTTAGTTCGTTACTGAAGTAGTTTTGTGACAGTGTTCGTATGATGTTTAATTTCCTGTTTGCAGTGTTGGTTATGTTTTGGATGTGTTTTGAGAAGGTGAAGTGTGTGTCATATGTGAGCCCTAGGATCTTTGGAAATTTATTTAAAGGAATGAGGGTATTATTTAGTTTTACGTAAGGGTGGAGAGAAGATTGGTGTCTATCGGTAGTAAGAAGAGTAATTGAGGATTTTTCGGGGAAAGCTCTCATTCTGTTTGATTTTAGCCATGTTTCCAGTTGTTGGATGTATGATTGAGTGAGTGTGGTGGCTGTGGGTATGGAAGGGTTTTGTATCGTAATGGATATGTCATCGGCATATGTTATTAGTTTTATATCTGGTGTTTGTGGGGTGGGTAGGTCTGCTGTGTACAGGTTAAATAATAGAGGGGATAGGATGGCTCCCTGTGGGACACCATTTCTTATTTTTACTGTTTTTGAAAGATGTTTTTTGTTGGAGACGAGCTGTACGGTCGGAGAGGAAGTAAGAAATCCATTTTTTATAATTGTTGGGTATAGGCGAGTGTAGGATTTTTTGTATGAGATTATGTCTAGGGACTGCATCATATGCTTTGTTGATGTCGATGGCAATGAGTATGGTCCTGTGGGATGGTTTTTTGTTCAGTCTGTTTATTATGTTTTGAGAGATAGTGATGAGGGCCTTGGTGGTTGAGTGGAATTTCTTGAATCCGTGTTGAAATTGTGGGGTTTGTATGAGTGATTGAATTTTTGAATGAGTATGAGTTTTTCTAAGAGTTCGCATAGTGTGAATAGGAGGGATTGGCGGTATGAAGAAGAGAGGTTTGCGTCTTTCCTGGGTTTTAGTATATGGGGGTATATATATATATATATATATATATATATATATATATATATATATATATATATATATATATATATATATATATATATATATATATATATATATATATATATATATATATATATATATATATATATATATATATATATATATATATATATTAGGGATGGAGCGATACCAAAATTTTTTACCGATACCGATACCGATACCTAAAAATTACCAGATACCGATACCGATACCGGTATCGGTATTGGGAAATATGCCGATACTACTACCGATACCGATACTTTACTCTTATCCAAAAAATTTGCCGATACCGATACCGATACTGAAAAGGATATACCGATACCGATACCGGTATCGGGAAAATATGCCGATACTTGCCGATATACCGATACCGATATACTTCACTCCATCCCTAATATATATAATGGATTCTTCTCCAAGCAGGATGTAAACGACTAGTTAGTTTAGATGTGTAGTACTACGATGTGGAAGATATGTAAAGCATCACTTCATTGGTCAGAATGAAGTTGATTAGAATTGGAGAGTCCTCATGATGATTCAAACCAATAAGAAGGTAGTGCATACACTATACAAGGATGAACGATGCTTCTATACATAGTAAATAACAGATGGTGAGAAAACACCCACCCTCATAGAAGCATATTTGGTGAAAAAAAAAAACCCGGATTCTTCA
This sequence comes from Armadillidium nasatum, assembly GCA_009176605.1. Lineage (NCBI taxonomy): Eukaryota > Metazoa > Arthropoda > Malacostraca > Isopoda > Armadillidiidae > Armadillidium > Armadillidium nasatum. The sequence goes on along the minus strand of SEYY01001722.1, from coordinate 25,599 downwards.
AGGTTCATGAGAAAAAGGAAACCCAAGAATGTTAAAACGTAGATGAAGGGTTTGTAATGTTTCTGGCGGTGTTGATATATAAGAAAAGTAGAGTTGAATGATGAAGAAACAGTTTTGAAGAAATTGAAAATGACCATGTATTCTTATTCCCTAATTGATCCAAAGCAAACTTCCTAGCATCAGTGTTTTGCAGTTAGGTGAGATGCTTTTTAAAATAAAAGTAGTAATGAGAGTGTAGTAGTTGGCATATTAGTGGATAAGCTATGAAGTAACAGATAGGCCATTAACAAAAAGTAGGTGTTGGAGATTGAGGGATTTGTTTTAATACTACAGCTGACTTTTTAAAGAATATATTGTTTTACTTGTTGTAACAAAGGCTAAATAAAATGGTTATTTCTTCAATGATTATTTATAATTAAATCAATGTATATAAAACTTTAAAATAAAACCTTTTTACAAAATATTTCTCATATAACAGCACTATCAATTAAATATCAACATAATTATAATATATTTCTTAGAATACAATTAAATTTTATATTGGGATTATAAACAAACTAAAAATCTTTAAAGCCAAACTACTCGCACCAATCAATATAATTCACCAACGAACCAGACTAGATATGAAGAGTTTACCAAAATGTTTAAAAAAAATAAATGTAAACTACAAATATTTAACGAGTATGAGTTCAAAAAAGGGATTGCAAGTGAAGTAAAGAAAATGTGAACTTGCAGATTTCCTCTTTTAATAATAATAAAAAAAGAAAAAGGTAAATTAATATAAGGTTACCATAAAAAATAGCTACAGTCCTTATTTATAATCTGGAATGAGTTTATTATATGAAATCACTAGTTCATATCTATGTAAGCAAATATATATTTATTTAAAATATTGTCACGTTTCAATTGGGTAGTCTTGAATCAAATAAGACAACACAATCATTACTTAAATTAAAGAAAAAATGAATGAAATAAAAACAAATGAACGAATATGAATTAAGAAAAAATGTAAAAACTCCTTTCACTATTTAAAAATATATATATATATAAAAAAAATCTTAACAAAACAAGGACTAAACCGACTGTATTATGAAATAGACTAGAGTTTAAAGTAATTTTCTTTTATGGTAAACTATCATTAAATTAATTGAAGGCATGTCCATATAGACCATAATTTCAGGCAAACCCTTTTAAACAAGGTTTGGAGTTTAAAAATTTGTTTATTTCTTCTTCCATAAAAATAACTCATTACATAACACTACACCCTGAATCACTGTTATGATCTTCTCCTTTTTGATGAATTTTAACTTCTTTTACAGGTGGTAATTCTGCCTCTTGTTTTTCTTTGTTCTCCTTGTTTCTCTTTTTTCTCCGGTTTCTCCTTTTTCGTCTGCTTCTCCTCCTTACCCTGCTTCTCAGTTTCGTCAGATTTTTCTTTTTCTGAAGAATTAGTGGGAAGGTTTTTCGTTAAATCAAATGCGGCATATGTTACAGCTGACCAAATAGGGGCCAAAGGCGGGAGAGTATAATCGTCTGGTGAAACTAAGCCATAAGTAGCTTTTAATTCTAAAGGTGGTGCATCAAAAGGAACTTTTTGATGATATCTGTTAAATTAAAACATTTATATTAGAATATATCAATAACAATGATGATTTTCATATTCAGAAAGATTCTGAATAAAGAATATAATTATTTGTTTTTATATTAATGATTTTTATTTTCTCTTTGCAAATTATGAATATTTATAATGTTTTTGTTTGATACAGTATTTGACATACCAGTCTTAAAAATTAAAGAGCAAAAACCGGGTTAAAAGATGGGGTGGAAATCATTGTGTACGCGTGTGCTAGTCTTGCATGCGATATATTGGGGTTGCAGTATTTAAACGCAATTCTGTGTATACATAAAAGTGATTCTTGAAGAGACAAAAGTAGTAGATAGAATTAATGCACAAAAGTTAAGTAATTAAATTAGTTTTCTTTTTCTCAGTGGTAACAGAGTGTAGTTGGACCAATGCCAGGGGTGGAAGGAAACACTGAAGGATAGAATTTAAGTCATGAGTTACCAAGTTTACTGGGAGTGAAGTATAAAAGTTGGAGAAATAAAATACGAAAAAAAATTATGTACTCGGGGGACTGGAAATCAATAAATTTAGAAGGAAAAGGCATGACAAAAAGACACTAAAAGTATAGATATTCGAGATTGGTTAGGAAAGGAGAAAGTACAAAAGAGATTCTGAAGAATTGCATGAAAATAAATAGTTTAGATAAAGTAAATTAAATATTAAGAGACATGAGTTTAAATCAGATTTTCTGGTTAGAAGTTAAGGAAATGCTAGAGAATGTAAAACGGCAAATGGTCACATGCTTGAATGAAAATTTAAAGGGAATTCATGTGATAGTGCTAATTTAGGTAAAACACTGAAGTAATTAGTTTTGACACAGCATGCTATAAAAAAAATTGGTAAAAATAGTAACTATATATATATATATATATATATATATATATATATATATATATATATATATATATATATATATATATATATATATATATATATATATATATATATATATATATATATATATAATCCTTTATTTTCAAACTTTTACTCGTTAAATAAACCTAAAATGAATGTCTACTTCTACTGCTTTTTTATCTTCTGAAAATGGTAGTTAATAAAAATCAAAAAATTCTACAAACTGAGTTAAACGAACCCCTAGAATCCCAAGACCAAGTCAATTTGGCATTCCTTTATGTGATTCCATAATTTCCATTTATGTAATTTTAAGACCATTTAGAAAATTGACATGTACTTTTTTGAAAAAAAATTTCCCTACTGCAGTATTGGAAAAATATATACATAAATAAATACACGGTGTATTTTTTTTTTTTTTATGCCTATTTTAACCCACCATTTTTAATTTTTTTTTTTTTTAAAAGCTACCCTTATGAATATTTTTAAGGTTCAAAGAAAACGGGTCTAAATTTCGTACAACAGATTCCGTTACAAAAAATCTATGAAAAATTTTGTAGTTTGTTAATTTTTTATTAACAAAGAAAAAAAAACGTTAAGAATTAATGTCCTGATAAAAAAATAATGCAACATTTCGAATAAGTCTTTAACATGAAAAAATAAAGTTTCACCAGTGTTTGCATTGGGCATCTAGCAAGCTGACCCAATTATAAGATATACTCGTATACAATGAATAGGATTCAACGTCACAAGAAGCGTGCGTGCGTATATCTGCACACTATTTAAGGTAATTGGGCACCGAATGACAGGCCCTTAAATTGAAGAAAATGTTACAAATTAATTTTCTCGAAAGTTAATTTTGAATTTACAAGAAATTTTTGAATTTTAAAAAATACATAAATTAAACTGAAGATTACTAGAAATAATTATCAATTAAGATATTTTGATATTTATTTTAATTACTGGTGTGTGTGTGCGCGCGCGTGCGTGTATATATATATATATATATATATATATATATATATATATATATATATATATATATATATATATATATATATATATATATATATATATATATATATATATATATATATATATATATATATTAGAGGTGGACCGGATATCCGCATCCGCATCCGCAACTGCGGATATCCGCATCATTTTTCCAATATCCGCATCCGCGGATAGTAAAAAATTACTAAGAAAGACTATAAGTTCAGCTGAATCATGTTTGTCAGATGTGATACCACTTGTTTCAACATTGAAAGTTGTGTTAACAAATGTTATTAAGTCTAAGGGAGTTTCAAGGATGACTGAAACATTAATGAAGGAGATGAACGACAGATTTGAAAACCTGGAAAATGATGATGCTTATACAATTGCAACCTTTTTAAAGGTACAAAACAAAATTTTTTAAACCACTTGTTTCTCAGAATGTTAAAATCAAATTAGGATGCTTGCGATGAGATGATAGAAACAGCTAAAATAACGCCTTTCAAGAAAAAGCCAAAAGCTCTCAGATACAAAAGAAACAAAATCTGTTAGCTTAAGTATTGCTAAATCAATGAAAGATCTTCTAGCTTCCAGCAGCGATGAAGAATCACAGTCAGAAGTGTCAAAGGATACAATATCGATTATTGAAAATTATCTGAAACTCCCACGTTTGGAGGCAGATAAAGACCAACTGGTTTGGTGGAGAGATAATTGCAAAAGTTTCCCTTTTCTTGCTGAGCTGGCAAGGACTTATTTAGCATGTCCTTCAACTAGTGTTGCTAGTGAGCGTCTTTTCAGTGGAGCAGGCCTCATTTACGACGAAAAGCGAACCAAACTTTCACCTGAAAGAGCCCAAAAGCTTTTATTTCTAAAAAATAACTTACCAATTATTAACTTCAAATGGAATATGTGAAACTGTGAAGTGTGAAGGTAATACTGAATTACTGGCTATATATATATATATATATATATATATATATATATATATATATATATATATATATATATATATATATATATATATATATATATATATATATATATATATATATATATAACCTTTTTCCAAATGGGTGGAGGTTGAGGAAAGAGGTTGGTGGGGTGTTCAAGAGTTGGGTCCCCGTCCCACACCCTGGTAACATAGATTCTGGATATTATATTTAAAATTCCAAGAATCTATGGCAAAAACTCTTAAAAAATTAAACTATCCGCATCCGCATCTGCGGATATCCGCAATTGAATATCCGCAACCGCATCCGCATCCGCGGATAGTAAAAAATTACTATCCGGTCCACCTCTAATATATATATATATATAATGTGAATGTGTGTGAGAGAGTAAGAAATAGAACATTCCAATTCCAGCCGGAACTGACATATCCAATTTCAGTTAGTTCTACTTTACAAAATCTTTTTCATTTTGCGCTAAAGCAGAGTACAATACTCAAAAGCAGCTTCATAAATCTTATAAAAATTTATAAATTAACATAATCTAAATGAGTATACTTACATCATTCCATTTTCCCTTTCACATTTTTCTAAAGTTCGGTTAACAATAGGAAAAAGCCTTCGGAAGAACTGATGTCTATCTGGTTTTGCTCTTGTACCTGGGCCTTTTATTTTCGCATATTCTTTACAAAGATTTTCCGCTTCCAAATAACCTAATTAATAATAATAATAATAATAATAATCATAATCATAATAATAATAATTTTTTCTGAGTATCTGTACAGGTGACATCACTGAACACAACATTTTGACTAATAATAGATTGTAAAACCAAAATCTGGGACGATACCTAAAATAAAACGAAAATAACTGGCGTCATAGATGTTTTAAATCTTAAAGTAATTTCAATTTACAAAGAAAGGCGAAAATGGCGTCGCTACTAGAATGGGATGATTCAAGAAATGATGTAAGCAAAGACGGTCGTAGAATGGTATGTTATGTAAGGTGGAAAAGAACATGCGTCTTGTAACCGACAATGAATTACAACAAAACGAGATAAAGAAACATTCGAGCTGCAAAACGGACAAACCAGGTTCTTAACAAAAAATTACTACAAACTATTGTTGAAAGAGAAAAAATATTAAGAAATGAGTTTTAAATTTTCCATCATATAAAATGATGTTTTCTTTCCTCTTAATAAAATAAGTCTTATTTATCTTTTCAATTTTCAGAATTTGTATTACAAAATTTAGACAATTTTGTCAATACAGAGAAACAAGAACTCACACTTTCAAGTTTTAAATCATCTCATAGTGCCTAATAATAACACACCTCACGCCTTGCAGATAGAATTCATACTATAGCTAATAAAAAATAAAATGATATATATATATATATATATATATATATATATATATATATATATATATATATATATATATATATATATATATATATATATATATATATATATATATATATATATATATATATATATATAATCTTTTAATTTTTATTGTTTTATCATAGAGTGGTTTTTAAAAAATTAATTAGTACATTACGGAAAACGATTAAGAGTTAGTTTTATATAATAAATAATATTATATATATATATATATATATATATATATATATATATATATATATATATATATATATATATATATATATATATATATATATATATATATATATATATATATATATATATATATATATATATATCCACTCTCGTGGTTGTACAGTTTGCGCGTCGGTCTTGAAAGCACAAGGCCTGGGTTCGAATACCCAAGGAGAAAGTGTACAGATAACACACATGGGCATTGGGTAGAGAAGTTAAATATTTTTTTATATGTTTCCGATTTTCTCTCTAACTCTGGTGGAAATTATAGTAGGCCTCTCTCTGTCTTTGCCCACAAGAAGTGCTATAATATATATATATATTATATATATAATATATATATATATATATATATATATATATATATATATATATATATATATATATATATATATATATATATATATATATATATATATATATATATATAATAAAGTACTTTAAATTAGTTGTAAATTCTTTGATTTTCATTTGAAAACAACAATAACACAAGAAGTTTATGCTGTACAATCAAATTTATTTACAGTAAGAGAATTATATAGTATTTCCATGGGTTAATCCTAATCGTAGGAAAGCAGAACTGTTCTCTCGTTTGAAAGATTATTTTTCTACGTGAAGATAACTTTACATTCTTGGTTTTGAATTTGACAATGTTTGACGCAAATGCAATCATCTTGACAAAAAAAAAAAAAAAAAAAAAAAAAATTTAAATATCACACATCTGACATTTGCCTAGACCAGACAACAGAAATGACATTTTAAGTCACTTATGATAATGAATCACCAGAATGTAACAGTTATACATTTAAAATAATAATAATAATAGGAAGCAAGAACAATAGGACCTGCGTTTGGTAAAATGCAATTTTAAATTAAAATTACAACTAAGCATTCAAGCGAGTTCAAAAGTTATAGATATCACAGATAGGCCACTAAACCAAGAATCTAGTTTTATGGCGATACCAGTGTGGCATGAAAATATTTTTCATTTCAATTACTTAATATCATGGGGTATGAAAACATTTAAGAAATGAACTTCCTAGTAAAAATAAGAAACTTTAAATAAAAAATAAATTTATTGCATTGATGGTACAAATACCAAAGTATATATTTTTTTTTAACATGTTTTCACCACCCACTGTCAGAGACCTTTTCGAGGAGAAGGTATAATTATAGAATGATGTATAAAGTATTTTGAATAAGAAAAATCAACTTGATACACAATGTCAAAAAATAATTTAAAAACATGGAAGGGTAGGGAAAACGACAAACACAAATGCAAAAGATGTTTAAATGCTTTTATTCTAAAAACTCTATTGGATTATTTTCTTTGTTAATATAAGAAAAAGAAATTTAAAAAAAAATCTTCTATTCTTATTCTAAAAACTCTATTGGTTTATTTTCTTTGTTAATATAAGAAAAAGAAATTTTAAAAAAAAAAAAACTTATTTCTTTGTTTAAGAAATTAAAAAAATCTTCTATTCTTATTTAAAAACTCTATTGGTTTATTTTTTGTTTAAGAAAAAGAAATTTAAAAAAATCTATTCTTTTCTAAAAACTATTGGTTTATTTTCTTTGTTAATATAAGAAAAAGAAATTTTAAAAAAAATCTTCTATTCTTATTCTAAAAACTCTATTGGTTTATTTTCTTTGTTAATATAAGAAAAAGAAATTTAAAAAAAAATTTTTTTTTTTTTTTTTTTTTTTTTTTTTTTTTTTTTTTTTTTTTTTTTTTTTTTTTTTTAAAAGAAATTTTAAAAAAAATCTTCTATTCTTATTCTAAAAACTTCTATTGGTTTATTTTCTTTGTTAATATAAGAAAAAGAAATTTAAAAAAAAATCTTCTATTCTTATTCTAAAAACTCTATTGGTTTATTTTCTTTGTTTTGTTAATATAAGAAAAAGAAATTTAAAAAAAATCTTCTATTCTTATTTTAAAAAACTCTATTGGTTTATTTTCTTTGTTAATATAAGAAAAAGAAATTTAAAAAAAAATCTTCTATTCTTATTCTAAAAACTTTATTGGTTTATTTTCTTTGTTAATATAAGAAAAAGAAAATTAAAAAAAATCTTCTATTCTTATTCTAAAAACTCTATTGGTTTATTTTCTTTGTTAATATAAGAAAAAGAAATTTAAAAAAAATCTTCTATTCTTATTCTAAAAACTCTATTGGTTTATTTTCTTTGTTAATATAAGAAAAAGAAATTTAAAAAAAAATCTTCTATTCTTATTCTAAAAACTCTATTGGTTTATTTTCTTTGTTTTAAAAAAGAAATTTAAAAAATTTTTTTTTTTTTTTTTTTTTTTAATATAAGAAAAAGAAATTTAAAAAAAATCTTCTATTCTTATTCTAAAAACTCTATTGGTTTATTTTCTTTGTTAATATAAGAAAAAGAAATTTAAAAAAATCTTCTATTCTTATTCTAAAAACTCTATTGGTTTATTTTCTTTGTTAATATAAGAAAAAGAAATTTTAAAAAAAATCTTCTATTCTTATTCTAAAAACTCTATTGGGTTATTTTCTTTGTTAATATAAGAAAAAGAAATTTAAAAAAAAAATCTTCTATTCCTTATTTCTAAAAAACTCTATTGGTTTATTTTCTTTGTTAACATAAGAAAAAGAAATTTTAAAAAAAATCTTCTATTCTTATTCTAAAAACTTTATTGGTTTATTTTCTTTGTTAATATAAGAAAAAGAAATTAAAAAAAAAAATCTTCTATTCTTTTTAAAATTTTAATTTCTGCTTGGTTTCTCGAAATTTTGAACGAATGTTTTCAACATAATAGTTTCAGCAGCAATGTTTCTTTCAAACTATTATCAATTGGTCTTCTTTTCAGACTAGTTTGAGCTTCTAAAAGTAAGTTTTTGTGCATACAAAGTTACTAGGTTTAGTATTTTTTTGCTTATATTTCTTTATGTTCATCAGCAGCTCTTAAGTTTCAAGTATTTTCTACCCTTTAATTAGGCTTGAAAACAAGCAAGAATTCAAAATAGAGAAATCAATTCAGCCAGGTTCAAAAGATCATCGAAATTCTTAACTTGAACAAATTCTCTTCTTTGAGGTTTTAATGACTGGAGTAATCCACATTTCTCATTACTAAATGTTATCTAAAATGTAACCCTCCCCCCCCCAAAAAAAAAAATAAAAAAAAAGTTGGGATGGCTGACAATCTCTAGTCATAAACCTGGTATTTTTTAAACATTATAAATTTTTCGTTGTCAGAGAAAAGCTCATTAAATGCTTACTGAATGAACAAAGATAAAGAACAATTTGCGAGAAGTGTTCACTCATTAATTATTATTTTTGCAGTCACATGACTCATTTATCCAAATTGCATTAACTGACAGACTTTGACTCAACTATTTATTATTATGCTCTTCTAGACTTACACTGAGCTCCTTAAAATTGTAATTTAAGAAATAATCCGTGTCCTTCTAGACTTAAGACTAATCTCAGAACATTAATTCATTAAAACAATAAAATTTTAACTCATGAAAACAAAAAAAAAAAAAAAACAAAAAAAAAGCTATAAATGTGCAATATACTGCAATGCATATTAATCTTAAAGATGAGTAACTTCAAAACTATGAATGGTAAAAAAATTATGACAACTACTTTGATATGTGCCAGAAATCTACATTTAAAGCATTGCAAGCTGCTCTCTATGACGTTATTTCTGTTAACAAGTGTTATATGTATTAATAATATTACATATAACACTACATAATTTCATTTCGTACAATCATACATTTCTAAAAAAATTTTTTTTACTCATATCGTAAAATTAAAAAGGTAAGTTTCTTGATAAAAGTTACTTTCAGTAAAATTATTTTAAAGTGACAAAATAATAACAATAAATAAAAATAACTAAACCTTCATAGAATGAAATAAGATAAAGAGAGAAAACAAAGCTTTATTTTAAAAATAAAGGAGGAGGAGGATGTGTGTGTGTGTGTGTGTGTGTGTGTGTGGGGGGGGGGGGGCTAGTACTTGTCAATGAAATTGGAAAAATTAAAAAAATAAGTAAAATTCAGCATTTAAAATTGCCAAAATTTTCTGCTGTAATAGTTTTCAAAAAAGTTTCTTTTAAATTTTCCAATAAAGCACTGCACACAAATGTAATGCGTTAATGAAAAAATGTTAATTTTAATGCCCATAAAGATTTTCAAGTACTTTTTTTTCTCTCTTTATATAACTTTTAAAACATAGTTTAGGCAACAAATAATAATAATAATAATAATAATAATAATAATAATAATAATAATAATAATAAAAATAATAATAATAATAATAATAATAATAATAATGCATAAATAAATTATATGGATATTAAACTTACATTTTTTAGCTTCTTGAAGTGACCTTATTGCTTCTCCACATTTATCTTGACTAAGTAAATTGTCCCCAGAATAATTATATGCCTACAGAGAGAGAAGTTCGGATATATATATATATATATATATATATATATATATATATATATATATATATATATATATATATATATATATATATATATATATATATATATATATATATATATATATATATATATATATATATATATATATATATATATATAACGCCTTTTGACTATTGAATCAGCAGACCTTTTGAATTACAAGGGATCATCATCAGTTTATTTTAAATATTAAATAAAAGTAAAACAATTAAATGTGTTTTATATTTCTAATTTCATTAAAAGAGACGCAGCTAGGGATTTATTAAGATAACAAATAAGTAGGAACAAATGCAAGTAGATACAATTGTTTTCTATTAGGAAAATAATCCACAATTAGGTAGAATGTGATTAGCTTAATTAATGTATACAGGAATACAAATGAAATGCCTAACCTAATAAAGACTACACCAAAGAGTGATCTATAATCGGATAAAAAATTTCAACATACTAAGCTTGATTTGGATTCTTGCAGTGAGTAGCATGAATAGGGCATTTCATAAAAAGAACTACTAAAAATAAGAAGTAGATAAAAACCTTGAAAAGGATAAAAAAAAAAAAAAAATTTGTTAATATTAATGTTCTAAAAACGAGGGATGGTATTTTAAGGTCCGAAATGTATGCCAATGCATAGTTTAAACATATAATAATAATAATTTTAGTAAATATTATTATATGTTATTATTATTATATATTATATTTTTAGTAAATGAAAAAGAATGAAATCATAATTTTGGCAAAAGAATGGTTAAGTCCATAATAGGAACGGGGAAACTGAGACAAATTTTCGAATTAGAAAAATACGAAGAAATTACCGTTTTGAAAACGGATTGTGAAACATTAAAGAAAACACTTCAAATGTATATCAGGTGTTAAAAGTAGATAAAAAATTGACAAAACAAAATTAAATAATAGCATGAAAGGAATAGGATGACAACGATACCAAAGATCAAGTAGCGGAGTTACTGATATTGTAATGCAGAATTATACTCGGTAAACGAGGAAGAATTAAAGGAGGGAAAGAGGAGGAAAAGTATACTGTACAAGATAAGATAGAAATATTCTTAATGGGAATTCGTGTTAGCGCCAGAGAAGTACAATTATTTCTATATTTTTATTTATATAGTGTATCACTTTGTTTATTTTTTCTTTTGCAATCCATTTAACACTTGTTAAATATTTATATGAGAGGCTAATATATTTTAGTTTTGTGTTCAGCTCTTTGATATAATTAAACAATAATAACGGCACATATTCTGAGAATGTTACAAAACGAAATAATATGTTGCAAATTTGAAGTAAAGTTTGAAGAAGCATTTGGCCAATAACAAGTAGTTGCATTGATCCATATAAGTCAATTAACGGAATGAATGCTCTAACTGGAGTACTGCTGACAAAGTAACTTTAAAAGAAATTTATTAAGTTTAAATATTTATTAATTTCGTAAATATTCAAATGTTTCTATTGAAGTATGATCACCCTAAAGTTATGTATAAATGAAATCTTGGAAATGAGTTTGGGGTCATGTTAAATACATGGTATTTTCTCCTCAGTCTCACTGCTTATTAAGGTTAGGTTAGGCAGTTCTTATCTAAAAAGTTTCTAAATACGAATATTGGTTCTGACCCTTGAACAAGAATAAAAATTCTAATAACATGATACAAAAAAAAAAAATTATTCAATCAACATAAAGCGTGGTTTGCTTCATTAATCAAAGTGTAAATATTGTCACGTTATATATATATATATATATATATATATATATATATATATATATATATATATATATATATATATATATATATATATATATATATATATATATATATATATATATATATATATATATATATATATATATATATATATATATATATATATATATATATATATATATATATATTGTATTTCTTGAGAGAAATACAATGATCTCAAAGTTCCAACCAGGAGAAATGTAATTTATACAATACACAAAAACAATGTCAAAATAGAAAGGTTGAATTCTCTCACTACCTTTAAGGAGTTAGCCATTCAAATTCTGTCTTAAAAGTCTTATGAATTACGTTTTTCAGTTGCATACTCTCACATAATTGTAATAACTATGTAAAGTATTTTTTAAAACTTTAGTCTAAAGTTTATTATTATTATTATTATTATTAATTATTATTATTATTTTCTTACATAAGACATGTAGAATTTTGCTTTTAATCTTAAATATCTCTTCCAATGACCAAACTTGACTTCATCTAATGATTCAATCGAGTCAGCTGCAGTTGTAAACATTTTAGAAGTCTCAAAGGCTAAAGCCGAAACAAGGGCAGAATTATGTTTCAGGTCAATTGCTCTTGCGATGGTGACTGAAAATCAAAAAAGTTGTTAGGGTGCTAGATTCTTAAATGCGAATCTCATTTATATAACACAATTTATAATATGTCATAAGCTATAACTACTATTATTCCCACAAACTACATATTAGTAAGAACCTTTCTTAGAACTGTTTTTACATGAATTAGTCCAAATTACTAATTCTTAGTTAACAATAAAGATAGCAATAAAGGAATACTATTTAAACTGAAAAGCACGAAAAATTACCTTCTTGCGCCTCAGCTGTAGTTTGATTTACATATGCGGTGTAAACACGAGGATCTGAATCTCCGCCAGGAGCAGTAGATTCAATCAGTTTATTGACCCACTCTTCTTGACAATGCTTTAAAATTCCCGCACCCCTTCGTAAACTACGATGCACTTCTTTAGAATCTTCCATGGTGACTCTAAAAATAAAATATCTCAATAATAAGTAACATCGCAAAAAAGGTAAAACTATTTGCATGCTTAATTCAAAATACATACTCATCTTGAGCAGCAACCTTAGCTGCATGTTTCATGTACCAAAAAGCTGCATTTTGCAAAACGGAAACAAGCTCAAACATAGCATCATTATGAGCCCTGCAAAACAGGATATAAAAAATTATATAAAATAATAATAGGAAACAAAAAATCTATTTCTTATAAAATAGAGAAAATAACACCCTCTTTCAAAGTTATAAATTTTTCAGTAGGAATAACCTACTTCATCTTTTGGATCAGCAACCAAAATTCATCTATATGTAAATTTTGAAATTACTTTTTGGAATGAGGATGTGAAGCAATTATTTTCAAGCAACATTTAAGAGAGTAGCGACAAATAATGATAATATAGGGCATATCAACATCCTTTTAATCCCAACAAGATCTTTGCCCATTTCTACATTATCTACATTATCAACCATATGTAACATCTCCAAACATTTTACATTATACACATCGTATGAAGATAAAAAATTAAAGATGGCAGAGGCATTTTACATAAAAAAAAACGTAAACCTGATATTATTTTAAAATTTACTGCATTATCGATGAGGCTTAATATTATTTGAATTAATTATATGTCATATACATATAATTAGCTCAAATACTATTAAGCCTCATCGATAATGCATACATAAACTAAATCACACTCATTCTTAATTGAAAAATCTTCCTCTGAAGATGTCTCGAGTACAGAGACGAAACGCGTTAGGAAATAAATCTAAATATACTTTCTACTTCTGTTGTAGATTGTTCTCAGGAATAAATTTAAGGAAAGTGAACAATGTTCAAAAAAAATTTTTCAGGACTTTGAAAATTTAATGTAAGACTTTATTAAATCTAAGGCTGATATTGAATTCCTAAGTAATGATAATGATAATAATAATAATAATAATAATAATAATAATAATAATAATAATAATAATAATATTTTTTTAAGGAACAAATAGTATAACAATTCACACAATTCTCTCTAGATATAACATGCCTGATATTATAATTTTTCATTCTAAAATAGTACTTTCCCACACTTTTGAAAAAAAAAAAAATTTTTTTCTTAAAATTAACAAGCTAACTTTAAAAATACTCTAAATGATGAATATAAATAAAAGAGGGTCTTAATACCTTTAAACTACAAGTAATACATAAAAATGTAAGAATGTGATCAAATCAGTAAATTTATTTCACACTATTTAAAATCTTATTCTTTTTCTAAATGATTGAATATTTTTTTAATGCAAGTTCCTTTGTAATAAAGTCCGATTTTGTTCTTTTAAATTTTTTTATTGTAGCCTCAATATATTTTCATTGCAATTTTAATTACCATATATATTAAAACTTCCTTTACTCAAAATTTTAATTTTAAATTAGTTTAGAATAGCAATAAAATAAAGGTATTGTGTCAGTATAATTAAAAACATGTTTGTGTTTATGTATTTGAATTAATTTAAATGGAATATTCACATTGCAGTAGGCACGAGAGTGAGTGTGGGAATGCATTTTCAATTCGCTTTTCCAATTACTAATTTGTGGAATACCACCTCTCTAGCTTTAATCTTTGAGAACCATAATATATCTTACCACAACTTATACTATAATTTCAATATCTATTTGAAGTGTGAGTATACATATGAAAACATTAACATTCTTGAAATACTTCTCAATCTTAAAATCTAATAACTTTAATGTCCTATGGCTTAATTATATTTTTTCTCAATTCTGCTAGTTTTGTGAATCTGATATTATTCTCTTTAATGCATAAAATAAAAAATAAAATTTTTTTTAAAGCTTTTAATTTCAATAGGTTTATTATAGAATCCTGCCCTGTTAATTAATGCTTTCTATGGCTCTTTGCAAAGCTTTTATGATAACTATACATGGAATGATTCCTGCTTCGACACTGAGGATCATTCAGTATAAACTGAAAAAGTCGTGGCTGTAATAGTGTATGGGATAAGCAGGTTTACTCTTGCTTCAACAACCCTTTTTCCCTATAATACATGGTTCAATAACTCACTTGTTAACATACAATTCAGGTTTAAGTCAAATGTGTACTGGAAAAGGGAAAACTCATTCTATCACTTTTGCTAATTTATTTCAGTTTAGAATTGCTACTGTGATATTACTTGGCATATTAAGCGTACTTTTACTAATCAAAAGTGATCTTAGATTTCAATACTGATTTCTGGTGCCTTGACAAAAATATTTCTAAAAACTTGTGTGAATTAACCTTTCCTCCTTTAGCTTGCTCTTATAGATCTGACGCTAATATTCTTGAAAAAAAAGGTCAATCCCTTTTCTCTCCTTTTTTTTTCATCTGGTTCAACCCTTGATGACTTTTGAAATCTTCTAATCTTTCTCTCAGACATTCCATATCTTTACCAGCTATCACATATGATTAGGTGCATGTGGTCCTGGGAACTATGAATGTGAGGAAGTTAGGCAACCTGGATAGCTTATCTCCATGTGTTTTGTAGGAGTGTAATTCTGAGAACACTCCTCAGTTCCTCATTAAATTCTAGTCACTTTGCATTAATGATAAAATTTCCTTAAGTGTTGGAAGTATGCTTAAGAACTGATTTCGGAGGAAAACTAGTCTGAAACTTCAATTATCTTAGGTTTTACAAAATTCTAGATTTTCAGTACATCTTAATTCTTTATTTCCTGGATCATCGCGAATCTAATTTTCTTTTTTATTGGTCATCACTCATTAGTATAGCTAGCATTTGATACACAAGGTCAACTAGTGATATATTATACTTTTCAATCTTATTAATTTGTAGTTATCCTCCCCTAAGGATCAAGGGGAGTCTTGTGTGGTGGTTCGTAATATATCTAAGACTCTTGATAAAATATGGATTGCATCACTACTCTTTAAGTTTCCTCCTCAATGATTTCCTTCTTCATTTTGCTCACTATTACCTAGTTCTCCCACAAAACATTAAACATAGCTATAAAAGTTGATGTGGCAACTTCATTTCTACTGTGTCAACAATGATATTTCTTTGAATTATGTTTAATTCACTACTTTCATTAAAGCTATTCTAGCTCTATTTATTCCACACATTTCAAATCTAGTCCCTCGTTTGCACATTCAGTTGTCTTTGATTTCAATTTCCACTCCCATTCTTGCTAATCTATAAAAGGTTTCTTGGTGGGGTCACTTCAATTTTGTGTAATTCAATGTCTATATAAAGAAATTATCTTAATTTGTCACAATGGTGTCTTGGGTGACTTCAAGAAAGCCAGATATTCTGCTCAGACGTTTTTTTTCTCATCCTCACATTTACTTCAAATGTTCAATGGTGATATCTGACTTAATACGAAGTACATACTAACCTCATATCTTTTATGGTTCCAATCCCATTGATCTTTTGGATAAGTAAGGTCAATGGCAAGGTTAAAAAGACTTCTAAACAATTCTATGTCATCTATGTTTTCTGGCTTAATATAATTACTCATATTTTAAAGCTTGTATTTTACACTCACCTTTGATATTTATATTAGGTTTGAGCAGGGATAAGTTTATTCTATTTTATATTTCCCCTTTAAATAGAGTTTTACCTCTGATAGGTGTTTGAAGTGTAAGAAAAATATTTTTAAAAAAAATAACACAAATACACATACACACGACAAACTGGCTCAATTCACAGTACACTAATCACGTTCTAACTTTACAAAATAAATTTTATATTATTTTTATTACCTTAGAATAAATTCTAATTGTTTTAACAAAAATTTCTCACAAAAATATTTTAAATCCATAATTATGATTGATTCATTAATCAGTTTAATTAATTGGTGACCACAGAGAATGCAGTCAATCATTGTTAATGTATAGTTTTTACATAATACAGTTGGTGACAACGCAATACTTACTCTGGAATTGTTCCTAACACAGAATGTGTCCATCGAAATCTAATAGAATGACGAAGTTTACTCCAATCAGAGCTCTCATCTTCTGGTACTTGAACAAGTCCCCGCAAAAGAGAAAGGTAAAGGGCAAGGGCTGGTTCAAAAGTGTCAATTTCATGATTTGGATTTGGTGTTAATTCCAGAAACCGCAATCGGGCTTGTTTTAGGTCACTAAAAAAAAAAAAATATATACAATTTACATAAAAAAATTTCTTTACAGGTTAAATATTATTTATGCTTTATTTTGATTTAACCTCCATTTCGATGACTAAACTGATAATGGAGTATATACAACAAATAAACTGAGCCATTTTTATACAAGAATTAATTAAATTTCGAGGTAATTCAAATAAGAAGAAATTATTGATTAATTGAATAGACAAAACTAACGTAATTAGCAAATTGGTAATATTGTGCTTATAGCAGTTGAGTTACACATAACACTGTTTTCATAAATCAAGATCAGCAAAAGGCTCCCCCATTAATCCCTACCAGTAATTTGATATTACTATTACAATTACCAATTTACTACTAAATTATTTTAATAGTAATAATAAAAAAAAATTTATTCAATCAAAAAGAGAAAAGAATACTGTACCATCCAAATTACAAATTTTAAAATAATGTTGAAACTGAAAAGGGCTGCTGGGGTGACAACTGCACCCCATGAGCCCATACTTCGCTTAATAGGCTTAACATACCTATTATATACAAACATTTATCCTATTAATTTACAAGAAAACTATAAACAATAATAATAATATGCGTCGCTTTGCTCGATTCAACTGCTGTGCGGGTGAGCTTGACAGAAGATCAAAAGGCTGCATTTTCAGAATTGTAGTAAAAATTTTCTTGCTCTCTCAACTTATGTATATTGAATGGTGAGCTCTTTTTCTTCATCTTTTTTTTTTTCCTATGTAATATACTGTACAGTGAGCTCTTTTTACCTATATAATGCATAACACAAATGGAACCTAACAAACAAATAATTTCAAAACTGGAAAGTTAAATAGTAGTAGTATAAAAAATAATTTTAGATAGATGGTATTTCACTCTTTAGTATTTCAAGTGAATAGTGTTTATAAAAAGGAAGTGGGTGTAGATGATTCCTGAATGTTTTTAATGAGGCTATTTCACTTATTGCAGCTCTTGTATGAGATTGACTTTTGAGCTTTTGTTAGAAAGTATTTTGCTTTTCCTAGTGTAATATAATATAAATAGGATATATCTCTAAGTGAATTAAAGAGCAACAGAAGAACACTATTTTTAAAAAAAAGTTTAAAAATAACATACTGAAAGATAAAACGAGACAGAATACATCAAATTTAAAATGATCCAAAAGGGCTGGAAAGAACGTTAATACTTCAACAGTCATAAATAGCACTAGCCTACAACCAAAATGCTGAAGCAAATGTAAATAATGACTAATTCTGGGTCACTGATACTAAATAGTTAATATTGTTTTTAGCTTTTCTTTTTAACAATCAGTAAGAAAATGCACAATTTATGAGTACAGTAAGCCACTTGTACTCTTTCAATATCGTTTTAGATGTTGAAGGTCGTGGTTATGTTATACAGTACCAAATTTTTCAAGTAGAGGTAAAATGAAATCTCAAATTTATCATATTTACATTTTATCTCCTTTAATATAAATATTTATCCATTGTAAACATTAAACTGTTTTTAAGTCACACAGATAGGTCATATGCAAATATTTTTTTTATTGCACATTAACAATGATGTACCCCGATTTTTAACATCAGTAACACAATATTTAAATAATACATCTTTTCTTTCAGATGCCGCATACATGTATGAATATGGCAGATCTATAACCTCTATGTTTCTGGAGATTACTTTTGAATTGCAGAAGTGCAGCATAACTGCTATGATTTTGGATGTATGGCAGCAGATCAGAACAAAAAGGAGTTCCTCACATAAGTTACAGCACCTGTGAAAGTAACCTACACCAGTGGTTGAACAGGAAAAGGAAATATATACTTTTTGATGTCCCAATAATCTGGAAAATAATCTGATCATAGCAACAACTGCTACTTCTGCGTGATGCCTCCAAATGGGAAATGGTTGTCCGAGAAGAAAGAGTAATCTGTGCAATATCTAAACATTCCATCAGCTATTTGCCTTGTGCCCCACAATTAAGGCTTTGAAGATTGTGTGAAATTTAAGGTAGAGGTACACCATATTTTACAACCGATATGATAATTTGTTTCTGAAACTCTTTTCTAGTCATTGTTACAATAGCTTCATCTGAACTAAAGAACCTTGTACTGTAAGTGATGTTTGTATTTTAATAAATTTCTTGTTTGTTGACTTTGACAGTGAAGGAAAACTTTTATTTCAATTTAATTCAACAATGGAGTTATAAAATTTGAAAATCTGACTGCTATTGGTTGGGAAGTAGAAAAATGATCAGCATGTAAAGGTATGCTAAATTATTTCTGTTCTTAATTTTTTTATGATTCAAATTAGAAACTGATAACTTATTATTATTACCACATATTAAATATTTGGTAATACTAAGCATCTGCTAGCATTTTTTTTTTTTTACCTCTTGAAAATATAATTAAATGAATTAAATTTAACAAAAGCGCAGAAGTGCCTTTAAAAACAACCCCAAATACTTAAAAATGTTCTTATAAAACTCATAATGAATTGATGATATCACTGTGAATTTTGATACATTTGAGACTTTGATACATCAATTTCAATACGGAATGCAATAATTACATTAGAATGCATGGCAGAGAAGCATTTATCTACTCCTTGAGTGCCATGAAATATAATTTTACGCTACATATTAATATTTACTAAATATTGATTTTAAATTGATGAATCATTCATTTCTATAGAGATACACTACTCAACAAAATTCAAGTAACATCATCAGTATATGATAACCTGCACATTGTTTATATTAACATTTTTTAGTTATTTGATGTTTTTATTAAATAAAAGTTCTCTTTCGTGCTTACTTAGGCTTACTTTACTTCATATAAGTATAGTTAGTAATTATATTTTCAGTAGAATAAAAAAAATAAATAAATAAATATCTGCTGGTGCTTAGTATTACCAATTTGGGAGTGGAAGAGTTTGCGAAGCCTTTTCAAATTTGATGCTTAATTAAGTTGGGGTACTTTAATCTTCAGGGAGTAAAATAACTAATTATTGATTTAAATAATTTTATCACAATCATTATTTTCTATCATGCATTGACATATTTTTTTTTTAAATTATTCAAAAACACTAAATTTAGCTGAAGCCTATTTACCAGTTTGAAAACATCATTAGATCTAAAATATTTAGAATTAATTCAAAACTCAATAATTATGAAAAGAACAAAAAATTTCTGAAAATGGAAAGAGAAGTTATTGGTATTAGTCTATCTGAAATGGAATTATTAAAATTTGTACAGATGTCAGAGTCTGTACAATTTCTTCAACTCCAATTAAAGATACAATAAGATTTCTCTGGCTACAGAAGCCCTAAAATCATTTCTGATAATGAACTCCACAGTTATGTTGTTTTAATAATAATAATAATAATAATAATAATATATATATATATATATATATATATATATATATATATATATATATATATATATATATATATATATATATATATATATATATATATATATATATATATAACCTTAAACAAAAGTAATTAAATATTGATAGGCAAATTTAAGCTTACCTGCAAATTTTTAATGCATTAGCATCTGTTGCTACCATTTTTAAATCAAATTTTACATCAGATGTTGCTTTTAGAAGGATTTCTATGAAACCAATGAGCCATAATGATATCTAAGAATATTATATTATATATATATATATATATATATATATATATATATATATATATATATATATATATATATATATATATATATATATATATATATATATATATATATATATATATATATATATATATATATATATATATATATATATATATATATATATATATATATATATATATATATATAAATATATATATATATATTATATATATATATATATATATATATATATATATATATATATATATATATATAATATAATAAAAAAAAAAAAAAAAAAAAAAAAAAAAAAAAAAAATAAAAAAAAAAAAAAAAAAATATATATATATATATATATATATATATATATATATATATATATATATATATATATATATAATATATATATATATATATATATATATATATATATATATATATATATTATATATATATATTATATATATATATATATATATATATATATATATATATATATATATATATATATATATATATATATATATATATATATATATATATATATATATATATATATATATATATATATATATATATATATATATATATATATATATATATATATATATATATATATATATATATATATATATATATATATATATATATTATATATATATATATATATACAGAGATGGGAAATGTTACTCTAAAAAGTAATTCCATTACTGTACTCCATTACTTAGAAAAGTAATTCCATTATCGTTATTCCGTTTCTTTGAAAGGAAAAGTAACAAAAGTTCTGTTACTCTGTCACTTTTAGCTTTTGACTATGACACTAATTATGGTATCTTAGGTAATTTATAAATTTGTGAATATTAAATTTTCAACATTATCATTATTATTAAAAAAAAAAAGGTTACTAATAAATTTTTAATAATTACATAAAAAATTAATAATTGTACATAAATTACAAACACACATATTTGTTTGTATATTCGTTTTTGGCATTCCTTATATGAGGTATTTTCAATGTCTTCTGCATGCTGTTAATTGGTTATTCCGTATTTAAAGAAAATATTCACTTTAATTAATATAAGCATAAACATCAACATTACTTGGAAATACCTAAAGCAAGTATAAAATCTATGCAAGATTATATTATTGACTTTAAAGTTTACAAGCAGGTGACTGTGCAATTTGGCTAACTCATCAAAATCTTCAGATTTCTATCTAAACAATTCTTTATATTCACTAGTAAAATTATCATTGACTTGTGGATTAAATCTCTCAGTTAACAAAACCAATTGTCATCTTCACAAGACGCTCTATAAATTATCTCTCATAAAATCATGAAAGGGAACAAATTCAAATACACTGTCTCACAAATTTTTAGATCTTTATTTATTTCTTCAGTTACAAAATTTTATGAACAAACATCATATACTTTATATGTATTAATAGAAAACTAAAATGGTCTTCAGGGGGGGATGAATTCATCTTTTGAGCCTATTAAAATTATTTATAATGACATACATAATACAATTTTTCACAGAGAGAAACAAATTTTGAATATTGTTATTTTATAATTTTTTAATTCTTATTAATTTTTATACATTACAGTCGCAATCTAGACCTAACCAACTTCTTAAAAAAATAATAATAAGGATAAAGACAAAAAAAAAATAATGACAATAATTATTCTGAAATAACTTTGAATGTCCAATATAGGTAGATTGAAATTATATATGATATAGCAACAGCAAATAGCTGCATTTATCTCTATCTTTTAATTACAACTTATTTAAGGTTTTTGTTGATTATGGCTTAAAACGCATGTCCAAGGAGCAATACAGAATCAATAATACTTCAATAGAAGATTTTTGAGAAAATGTCTTTTTCAACAACTCTCTTAACTACTTAATAATTTAATATATAATATATATATATAATATATATATATATATATATATATATATATATATATATATATATATATATATATATATATTATATATATATATATATATATATTGCATGAAAATATTTTTATAATTTAATAAATGATAAATAATAATTTTTAAAATTTTTAAATCACAAAGAGATATGTGAATTTGTAGTATTTATAAAATATTGTTTAATTAAAATAAGATATATATGGAAACTAACATGCAAAATCCCTGTTAAAATAACTTGATAAAAAAAAGTAAAGTAACATCTGATGTTACTCTCAAAAGAACGGATTCACAAGTTCTGCTTTTAAATATAATATTTAATCTCAAATGAAACTCTCATCTTATAGTACTGAATTTATGACATAGCTATATGCAATATACAAATCTTTTATATATTTACATAAACACCTTATAATAAGGTTGTTATTTTTCAATTTCTCTTTTTTTTGTCAATGAAAATAGATAAAGATTTATCAACTCATTATTTGACTTAAATTTGGTTTATTAATTAATGAGCCGAGGGTCAGAAAAATATATTTCAAATGGGTTCTAAAACATGTGGAAATAACACTGAAGGATGAAGTAGGTACTGTAGCAAAGAATTTTGTTATTTTTAAAGTTTTCACACACTACATTTAATATGAGAATAATAATGTATCTCAACATATGGCAAGATAAATGGAATTGTGAAGAACATAAGAAAATAGAGAGAGTCAGAAGACACAAGTGCCTATCAAGACTATCCCAGTCAAAAATAACAAAAGTTGCTATTCACTATGAATGGCTCATCACATACCCAATTTTCTCCATTCAAACAATCAAGTCAACCATATTATTTACCATGCAACATGGAATATACAAAGACAAATAAATGGGTCATCTACAACTAACATGCAAAATCCCTGATATCACAAGGGATTGTAATACTCATTAAAATATGTTGCTTTAAAAGCAGAGTCAATCATACTTTACCTTATTCATCCATATATTGATCCAACCTTTTCTTAAAAGTTAAAAAGAGAGTAACTATTAATAATATATTGTGGTAAACCAATCCAGAAATTAAGCCTCAGTCTCTGACTTAAGAATGGTATAGAATGTATGAGCATTATAAATGAGAATAAATTGAAATAGCTACTGTAAAATGGAGTAAAACTAACCAAAATTTCAAAAATTTCAACTTTTGGGATTACATGTAACTAATTTTTAATTTTTTTGAGAAATATGAACCTTTCTGAATATTTTTATATAAAAAAGTATTTAGAAAAATGCAAATTACTATTTTGAAACCTCACCAAAGAGTATGGTAGTACTCTAGAGATGGATGAGTCTACTGGCTGGTCTGTAAAGTAATATTAGTTTTTGGCACAATAGGTAAGATATTTGGACAAGAAGTCACCATAGCACATGACTGTGACTAGGGATCGACGTGGCTTCAATTTTGACTAGGTCAGGGTTGCCTAAAATCTATAAAGAGGTCAAAAGCACTGAAATTTTTGGCAAAAAAATTTGGATATAATTTTAATTGAGATTTATTTAATTATAAGGAAGGAGTAGAATTCATTTAAATTAATGATTATATGCATTTTCTCTGAAAAAATTTCAGAAAATTACAGATTTTGTAGAAGTTTTAAATAAGTATAAAAATTTTTGAAATGGTTTTTTTTTCTGATTCACAATAGTAAATCAATAGGTTTACTTAGGTAAAATCCTAAGTTAAAGTTTGAAAAAATGTAAGATATAAAATTATTAATATAACTTGTATTTATACATATCATTGCTATTTTATTGCTGCATATCAAACTTGTATCATTTAGCTACATTATTTCAAAAAAAAAAAAAAAAATTTGTTTTTGTACTTTAAACTTTTATTATACAAAATCTGTAATTTTCTAATATTTTCTTTTTCAGAGAAAATGCATATAATCATTAATTTAAGTGAATGTTGACTATTCCAATCCTTCTTTATAATTAAATAAACTTCAATTAAATTTATATATAGTTTCCTTGCTTAAAATTTCAGTGCGTTTGACCTCTTTACAAATTTTAGGCAGCCCTGGTCAGTCCCTACTAGTAGTGATAAGATGCTATTAAAGTTGTACAGAAAAGCTGATCAATGATTGTACTTAGGAACTGACTGGGGCTGGAATTTTGTCCGAGTTCTGGCCAGGGTTGCCTAAAATTTGTAAAGAGGTCAAAAGTATTAAAATTTTAGGTTAAGAAAATTAGATATAATTTTAATTGAGATCTATTTAATTATAAGGAAGGAGTAGAATAGCCAACATTCTTTTAATGATTATGTGTATTTTCTCTAAAAAAAATTCAGAAAATTACAGATTTTGTATAAGTTTTTAAAAAAGTACAAAAATTTTAAAAAAAATTTTTTTTTTTTTTGATTCACAAGTGATTCAACAGGTTTTCTTAGGTAAGACCCTAAATTAAAGTTTGAAAAAGTGTAAGATATAAAATTATCAATATAACCTGTATTTATACAGGTTATATTGATAACCTGTATAAATACAATACCAATTATTTTATAGTTATGTATCAAACTTTTATCATTTAACTACATTATTTTTAAATTAATATTTTG
>SEYY01001721.1:75000-77500 GCA_009176605.1 Armadillidium nasatum | reverse complement strand
ACAAATTAAAAGAAACTGGTTAAATTGTAAATATCAATAAAAAGAGATAATGATAGTGAGTGGTGAAGAGGGAGAGGAGTTGAGGGTGGAAATTGATGGAAAGGAAATAAAAAATGTGGAAAGAAATAAATATCTTAAAGGAATATTTGGAGGAAGACAAGGTTCGCTGGGGATAACAAGCATAATAGAACAATATAATGGTAGAACAGTAAAAGCCGTGAACCCTGTCCTAAAAGAACGACAGATGGGAGTTGAGGTGAAGAGGGATATCTTTGAAGGAGTTCTGACACCAATACTGTTTTATGGTGCAGAGTCCTGGAGTGTGACAACGAAAGATAATTTTAGAATACAGAAGGCGGAAACGAATGTTCTAAGGGCTATTGCAGGAAAGACCAGAATGGATAGAGTTAGATACGAGAAAATCAAAAAATATGTAGAGGTAAGAACTATGATTAACAAAATGAATGCAGGAAAGTTGAGACGGTGGGGGACACTTGGAAAGAATGGAGGAGAGAAGACTGGCTAGAATAAGATGGGAATGAAGAACTGATGGCACTAGACCAAGAGGAAGACTCAGGAAGAGATGGAAGTACTCAGTGGATGGCTTGCTAAGAAGACATCAGATGCTCCAAATAAGAAAATTGATGGATGGACGTGTTCTGGAAGACAGAGAAAGATGAAGAGCAATGCTGGCCCAACTGACATGCTAACTAGCCTATTCTGGGAGTGGATATAGATAGATAATGGCAAAAAATATCAATATAAAAAAACAATTTAATAAAATAACAATATAAAACGAAGTTATAGTCATTTCTGCTCCTTAGCTTATGTGAAGAACGACGTGACTTTTATATCCCCAACATTCATTCAAATTACTCATTATATTTACGACTATTTACTTTTTAAACTTATAAAATATAAATATCCCAAGGCAGAGGAATAAGAATTTTGTTGCAATTTATCATAATTTCATTTACATCATGAAAGTGTAACTATAGCTATAAAAAAAATAAAATGACAAGTATTCAAAATAGATACTTTTGTACTTTAAAAGTACTTTTCACCATTAAGCGTACCAAAATATATTTCAAAAATTGTAACTTTCTAATTTAAGGAAAAAACTTTCCCCTTTTCCTTCTGTCAAAAATACGTCAAAAATTTTTTTCATATATACTTGTCCAGCAAGGAAAAGAAATCGATGAAGTATGATTGGAACACCGCAATTTTTATTTTTTTTATTTTTTTTATTTTTATTTTTTTTTTACTTTTTTTCCACAAATATGAAAAAAAAATTTTGAGGGATTGAAAGGTTGTCGAAGACTCCAAAAACTAATTCGTTAGAAAGGAGACGAAAAAAAAAAATTTAGGAAAAGAAACATAAAGGGAGAGAAAGTCAAACGAGACAGGAAGGGTATAAGCAATTTCTTTCAAAAAATTCTACATATATAATATATATATATATATATATATTATATATATATATATTATATATATATATATATATATATATATATATATATAAATTATTTGTGTGATTACTCGAAATCCCAGGCTTGCCCGTTGGTGCCTCCTTTATTCCAGCCACCTCTGTCCCGTGGAACTCCTTACCAACTCTTGTTTTTCCTCCTCATTTAATCTTCCTCTCTTCAAGGCTTCTCTGTGCCCACTTGAGATATTATGTTAGGTTCGGGCTTGGTTGGGTTCTTCCTTTTGTTTGTCAATTTAAATACCCTATATATATATATATATATATATATATATATTATATATATATATATATATATATATATATATATATATATATATATATATATATATATATATATATATATATATATATATATATATATATAATATATATATATATATATATATATATATATATATATATATATATATATATATATATATATATATATATATATCTTGCTCTCAATATATCTTGTCTTTTTCAAATTTCTTGAGTTGAATATAGTAACGGAAAAATTTCCTAAGAAGTTTTTGAGTAACTCTGATTTGAATTATTTTCATTCCGTCTCTTCTAAGAGATGATACCATAAAAACCACCCCAAGACTCAACACAGTAGAACAATAAAGAGTTATCCAAGTCATAGTACATAATTTTTGCTATTTTGAGGTAGAAGTACTCCTTTAATACAATGTGTAATAGCAACCAGTCAGAAAGTTTTATTTTATATCTGCTCAACTTGATCATGGTATTACAGATGTTCATCAATAACAACACCAAGGTACTTGGAACTGTCTGGAAATACGATCAGGTTTTTGGTTATGCAGATAGCAGTGTGCGTAACAGAAAAAAGACGCGAAAATAATAAGTTAATTTTACTAATATTCAAAACCAGCCTGTTATACTTAAAGCAATCATAGATGTTGGGCATTTTCTGCTCAATAAAGCAGTCAAGGAAATAGGTCAAGGAAAGCGCCCTTTGCATTCTTGTGATTAAAGAATGATTATTGTTATTTTTGTTATTATTATTAC
>SEYY01001721.1:65000-67500 GCA_009176605.1 Armadillidium nasatum | reverse complement strand
TATATATATATATATATATATATATATATATATATATATATATATATATATATATATATATTATATATATATATATATATAGTAATTTTTTCCATTAAGTATATATGCGAAACTTAACATTTCTAAAGAACAATAAAGTACGCCACAGACATTAAAGTGTTACAACGATAATTAACCCATTTAAGGAACTAATCTTTATTTACTATTAACAAATGGTTTAAGACGTAAACTTCCTTTAATTACCCTGTCCTCCTATCATCGTTAAGGAAATTAAGTACAACAAAAGTGATTAGAATGAGTCTTGTTACATAATGGTTTTGAGAATTTCTTTCCAGGATAATTATCAACTTATCAGAAATACTATTTATTAAAGCGTAATTATTAGAGGTTAATTAAAGCGTGAATAACGAGTTCAAAAAGATCAAAGTTTAGATTAATTTGTTATTCAAATTTATTTCTCATGGAAATGTTACTATAAAGTATTATTAGTCCAAAGGTTGTGTATCTCATATTGTTCAAAGTGACTTATACATATTCTTAATTAAAGATTCACGCTTGCATGTAAATATAATTATATACACCCATATTATATATATATATATATATATATATATATATATTATATTATATATATATATATATATATATATATATATATATATATATATATATATATATATATATATATATTATATATATATATATATATATATATATATATATATATATATATATATATATATATATATATATATATATATATATATATATATATATATATATATATATATATATATATATATATATATATATATATATATATATATATATATATATATATATATATATATATATATATATATATATATATATATATATATATATATATATATATATATATATATATATATATATATATATATATATATATATATATATATATATATATATATATATATATATATATATATATATATATATATATATATATATATATATATATATATATATATATATATATATATATATATATATATTAAATTAGCTGTTTTCTAAGAGCTACTTACGTATATATAGCATCTGGATTGTCATCTTTATACCAAAGTATTAGAGCTTACTTTGTCATCCACGGGAGGAGTCACATTGCACGGAAGTGTTAATGTGCCGCCAAGCATTTCCTCCAGTTTTAATTCTGACTCTGTGAGAATATATATATATATATATATATATATATATATATATATATATATATATATATATATATATATATATATATATATAATATATATATATATATATATATATATATATTATAATATATATATATATATATATATATATATATGAAATAAACCACTTAGCTTTCAGTAAAACTATATAAAATAGAGACCAGGATTTATAGAGCAAAATAAAAGACTAATTATTAAAAATATTAAAAGACAATGAGACAGAGAGAGAGAGAGAGAGAGAGAGAGAGAGAGAGAGAGAGAGAGAGAGAGAGAGAGAGAGAGAGAGAGAGAGAGAGAGAGAGAGAGAGAATAATAAAACTAGAGTTCGGTACAACAAGAAAAACAAAATAGTAACTTTCTTACAATAATGTTAAACAGTAGCAAGATGTACCAACTAAAGATTAAAGTACAATACCTCAAATAATTGAATAAGAAGATTAAATAATAAATCCCACCAAGGAAATGAAGAAAAAGTAAAGAAAAAAAATCAAAATGAAACTTAGCAATACCAACCAAGCAAATTATATCACATATTTCATAAATAGGATCCAGCGAATAATAATAATAATGATAGTAATATTAATAATAATAATAATAATAATAATAATAATAATAATAATAATAATAATAATAATAATAATTACAATAATAATAAAGACGATGATAATAATAATAATTAATAGTAAAAACAATAACAGTATATGGAATGATAATGATAATAATTTTAATAGTAATAATAATAATAATGATAACATAATAATAATAATAATAATAATAATAATAATAATAATAATAATAATAATAATAATAATAATAATAATAATAATAATAATAATATAATAATAATAATAATAATAATAATAATAATAATAATAATAATAATAATAATAATAAATAATAATAATAATAATAATAATAATAATAATAATAATAATAATAATAATAATAATAATAATAATAATAATAATAATAATAATAATAATAATAATAATAATAATAATAATAATAATAATAATAATAATAATAATCAAATTAAATGAATCTATTCACTTTTAGGAATCCTAATATTCTGAAGAGATGTCTGAACCTTCGTATTATCACTAAGCTTTTTTGTTATGTTGATTAATTCAACTGATGATTACATTCTTTATGACAAAAAGATTTCGCTTAGTTTTTTTTTGTAGGGTTTTCCTCTCCACATTTTTTTATGAGACTGCTTAAGCTACTTTGATTAGCTTATATTGCTTCTATTTGAAAGAAGTATCTTATAT
>SEYY01001721.1:37500-42500 GCA_009176605.1 Armadillidium nasatum | reverse complement strand
TTCATTAGTTCGCATTGGCTAAAAATTTTAAATGTATATATATTTATGTATGTTCAGTATGTATGTATGTATTTATGTATGTATGTATGTATGTATGTATGTATGTATGTATGTGTATGTATGTATGTTTGTATGTATGTGTGTGTGTGTATGTGTGTATGCATGTGTGTATGTATTTATGTATGTATGTATGTATGTATATGTATGTATATGTGTATGTATGTATTTATGCATGTATTATGTATGTATTTATATATGTATATATATATATATATATATTTATATATATATATATATATATATATATATATATATATATATATATATATATATATA
Organism: Armadillidium nasatum; assembly: GCA_009176605.1. Classification (NCBI taxonomy): domain Eukaryota; kingdom Metazoa; phylum Arthropoda; class Malacostraca; order Isopoda; family Armadillidiidae; genus Armadillidium; species Armadillidium nasatum. The sequence goes on along the minus strand of SEYY01001721.1, from coordinate 42,164 downwards.
TATATATATATATATATATATATTATATATATATATATATATATATATATATATATATAATAAAATAAAGTTGAGAGTAAAAATAAAAATAAATAAAATAAAATTGAAAATAAAAATATAAAAAATTAAATAAAATTGAAAATAAAAATTAAAAAAAGTAAAAGGAAAAATAAATAAAAATAAAATTGAAAGGAAAACTGTTATTCTCGTGGCGATGCGAGTTAAAATTGTTGCTTCTTCTTTTAGAGTTCTAAAATTATAAACAATTTTTATATCGAAGTGAGATTTATCTCTTTCTTCTTCAAGCCAGCTCAAAGATTGATTAATAGAAATACTATCTTCCGATATATTGCTGATGGTTTTCAAATAATCGATAACAATCGAATAGATGCCTATATCAAATAATCGATAAAAAAAATCGAAATGAAATTCATATCAAATTATTCATCTGAGAGAATTTGTCCTAGAGTCTAAAAATAATCGATAAAAATCGAATAGATGCCTTTATCAAATAATCGATAAAAATCGCACTGATGCACATATCAAATTATTCATCTAAGAAAATTTTTCCTAGAGTCTAAAAATAATTTCTAATACCAACTAAAAGAAATTTAATTACTCTTATTTTGCCTCCTTCAAAAGTTCTTAATTTTCATTAATTTAATTTTAAAAAAAAAATTTTAATTTAAATTTTATTCTAGCATTAAAGTAAATTAAAAAGAAATTTTTAATTAAAATTCACAAATTTAAATAACATTAATCTGAAATTTTCTTTTACTGCTCTAAAAAAAAGTGATGTCAAAGATGAATTTATTTTGGCCACTTAGGGTTTCGGGGGGGTGGGGGTAACTAAAACTCTATTCCCTTTAATTACATAAAAAAAAGTAAGGAAAAGTTTTCAAACTCATTTAAAAATTTTTGCCTTACCCAAGCAAAAAAAATTTTCAAACGAAATATAACTTTTTAAGAGGGTGAAATCTTTACTGACAACTTGCGTTAGTCCATCTATCTGTCTGTCTCTATGTATGCGTGTATGTATGTATGTATGTGTGTGTATGTACGCTATGTTGGTCTATAAGCATTTGTGTACATTTAAATGTATGTACACACATATTTGTTACACAAGTAAACGTCTAAAAACGATTTAAAACATCTGATTTTTCATTCATACTTAAATGTATGAATGTATGTATAATGTATGTTTGTACGTATATGAATGAATGTACGTATGTTTTTATGCATCTTTTATCTATATATTATCTGTTAATAATTCTATTTATCTACACTTTCATTCATGCACACACACTATATATATATATATATATATATATATATATATATATATATATATATATATATATATATATATATATATATATATATATATATATATATATATATATATATATATATATATATATATATATATATATATATATATATATATATATATATATATATATTATATATATTTATTTATACATACTATAGCTATAGCAATGTGCAAATAATTGTCTGGATTATGAGTTGCTTTTTATTTAGTAGTGTGGAGTGATTTCATTGTGATAAAATGTTGAAATGTCATTGGCTATTCCCATGAAGTGGAATAGTTTGTTGTTGGAAAAGCCTTTGTTGCATTAAAAGAACGCATAATTTTGCTCCTTATCCCCAGATAACTTGCGAACATGAGTAACTTAGACTACCTCTTATTCGTTGTGATGAATCTTTCCTTCCAGCTATATCTGTTTTGTGGAACTCTCTGCTCTCATCTGTTTTTCCTGCTGTATTTAGTCTTCCTCTCTTTAATCCCTCAGTCTGCGCTCACCTGGAAGATTTGCTTTTGACTGGGATTGGGTGGGTCTTCTTTTATTTTATATTTCTGCCCCCTCCTAGAAAAGATCTCAGCTCGGCCCGTGAGCGGTGGTAAAAAAAAAAAAAAAAAAAAAAAAAAAAAAAAAAAAAAAAAAAAAAAAAATTCTGATTAGCGCGAAAGTTGACCTTAAAACTAGAAAAGATCCTTATCTTCACTTCTGGCTCAAAATTTGAATGAAAATGCTGAAAGAGATATACAGGGTATTTTCCATAGGAATAGAAGCCTTATATCCATATGAAAACTTTCGTACACAGCGTTTATGTTAAAAAAAATATCACGGGCTTATGAAAAAAAAAGGAAAATAATAATTTAAAAATTCTAAAAATTCTACAAAATTGTTAAATAATACTAATACAGAACTACATTAACTCAATAAAACTAGGCAAATTAAAGCATTTTACTCGAAAAATGTTGTAATCCAGTCACTCCTATGAACATTTTGATCTATTTGCTTAATATTGTAGTAACTGTTATTATCTAATTATTCGTATTCAATTTCAAAGCATTTGTCATTTGAGAATTTATAAGTAATTGAATAATTAATTAGTAGTTGTTAGGACGGAATAATTTCAAGCAAGTTGTTCATTCAGTTTGATTTTTCCATTTCTTTTGTTTATATTTTTACAACGAGACACACACACACATATATATATATATATATATATATATATATATATATATATATATATATATATATATATATATATATATATATATATATATATATATATATATAATATATGCAATTGTGGCAGCTGTAATGCTGCCTATATTGGAAAGACTACTCGAAGTCTTTCAACCCTCATGGCTGAGCACAAAGATGTTTTCTTCAGAACTTTGAATCAGTTGCATCCTCCCACTATTCAGCTATTAACACTCATTCTCTCCAATTAAATCATCCAATACAGGATTCAAGTTTTAAAATTTTGGATTTTGAGCATGAGCCAAACCTCCATTTGCTGGAATCTTTATATATTTAACACCACAAACCTAAATTACATGAAAATTTGCATTCTGATAATATGTTTTTGAAGTAAGATTTCGACTTATGATGGAACTTTTTTATTGATATTTTTTTTATTTTATATAGTAATTTTATAATATTTGTTTTTTACTGTCATTTTGTTATTTTAATCTCGGCTATTTTGTTCATTCTATTGCTAGCATCGGAAATGGGCTGAAGGAATTCTAGCACGAAACTTGTCGGCAGTAAATTTCTTAAAAATATTTTTTAAATTTATTCTGATAATATAATTTATATATATATATATATATATATATATATATATATATATATATATATATATTATATATATATATATATATATATATATTATATTATTATATATATATATATATTATATATATATATATATATATATATATATATATATATATATATATATATATATATATATATATATATATATATATATATATATATATATATATATATATATATATATATATATATATATATAATATATATATATATATATATATATATATATATATATATATATATATATATATATATATATATATATATATATATATATATATATATATATATATATATATATATATATATATATATATATATATATATATATATATATATATATATATATATATATTATATATATATATATATATATATATATATATATATATATATATATATATATATATATATATATATATATATATATATATATATATATATATATATACATACATATTATAAACATCCTTCGAGAATTGAGTATGCAACCTTTGCTTCTAGCAATTTCAGGTCTTTTATTATGCAAAATAAAGCCAAACCTGGAACGGACAAATGGGGCCAAGGAAAATCTTTTTACAGAATTCTGATCAATTCAAATTGAGCAAAAAAAAAAAAAAAAAAAAAAAAGAAAAAAGAAAAGAAAAAAAATGGGGAAAAATATTTTAAATGCAAAAATTTGATTTTATTTGATATTTTCTCTATTTTTTTTTAATTTAAAATTTTTTTTTATTTACTCAAATTTCTCTTTCTCTCTCTCTCTCTCTCTCTTCTGTTTCTCTTTCTTTCTCTCTCTCTCCCTCTGTGTGTGTTGGGTCATCTTCTTTTCTTGATCTATGTTAATGATTTGAATAGGGAAATAAAATGTTTAGTTTCTAAGTTTGCCGATAGAACTAAACTGGCCTATCTTGTTAAAGATATGATTTCGATAAATCTCTTGGCTGAGCTAATAAGTGGCAAATGAATTTTAATAATAAAAAATATAATATTCTTCATGTGAGCTTTCCTAATGAGAATTTAAATGTTACGTATCCTTGAGTCTGTGGATGAAGGAAAAAAAAAGTTAAAAATGTGGTTATTATCAATAGTTTGAAAGTGTCAGAGCTGTGCTTAGAAACAAACTAGGAATAGAGCTAACAGAATGCTAGGAATTATAAATTGAAATATTAATTATAAAAGTAAAGTGGTGATTTGAAGACTCTATAATGGTTATACTAGAGTATTAATTGAGTACTGTGCACAAGTTTGGACTCATAATCTAAGAAAAAATATATTCTGAAAGCAGTGTAGTGAAGAGTAGAGCAACAAGAATGATTTTTTGATTTGAATGCAAGAGTTATAGGGATAGGTTCAAGGAATTGGAGATACTTTGCATCGAAAGAAGATATCTTAGAGGAGATATGATTCAGGTTTTTAAAATATTGTCGTCTGTTGACAATGTAAATGTGGAAAAGTTATTTTTATTAGAATACAGTGGTGGACTCACTGTTGGTGGACGATTTTTCATGT
>SEYY01001721.1:25000-27500 GCA_009176605.1 Armadillidium nasatum | reverse complement strand
TATTAAGTAAATTTCTTATACATGAATCTCTATATCAGTAATAATTAAAATAATAGTAATAATAATAATAATAATAATAATAATAATAATAATAATAATAATAATAATAATAATATATAATAATAATAATAATAATAATAATAATAATAATAATAATAATAATAATAATAATAATAAATAATAATAATAATAATAATAATAATAATAATAATAATAATAATAATAATAATAATAATAATAATAATAATAATCATTATTTTAAAAATAAAAATTATAAAAATAATAATAATAATTAGTTTGTGATATGAGAAAGCAGAAATGAATAATTTCAGAGAATTGTGTTTTTAATGCTTTTAAAATGCAAATACCATGAGAAGGGGGGAATAATCAACTGCAGAGTTTTTGTTATTATAAACTCGTTCTCTTTAAGTTGCACAATCGCATCAAGAAATAAATCAACATTTCCAGTAAATATATGCTTTAATTTTCTGATCTTAAAAAAAAAAAAAAAAAAAAAAAAAAAAAAAAAAAAAAAAAAAAAAAATCATATATAATTAATGTATATTAAAATAGTTTCTTTTTCGCTTATTTAAAATATTAAAAATAAAAGTAAGTAGAAAATATATGAATAATATAAATTATACACATCGCTATATTACATATCAATATATCAATGTGCAATATATCAATATAATATATTAAATAAAATATATTAATTTAAACTTTATTCAATTTTTAATTAAGAGTAACTTATGAATAACTTTAATTTAATATAAATTTCATTTCGAAATTTAATTTTACTTCTATTTAATTAAGTATTGCTTTTTCAAAATTAATTATTTCAGATATTTTTAAATTCATTGATTAAAAATTAAAATTACATATGTCCATTTTATCTGGCATCTGTTTCGTAATTAAAAAAAAAAAAAAAAATTCATTTTATAATTGTAAAAATTTAGTTTTTGAAAAGAGATGTTTTAGTTTACTATTTTGAAATTAGGTTAAAAATAATTCTCACACGTCTTGGATATTAACTTTATTCTTTATGTGTGAAATAGTGTCAACTAATGTCATTTTATCAAGATGCGTTATCAAACACTTCGTTTCTGACCCTTTTCGCTATTTTCATTTAACAGTGTCATCTTATGTCATTCTATCAGGATGCTTTTATCAACCACTTCGCTTATGACCCTTTTCGCTATTTTCATTTCATTCTATCAGGATGTGTTTATAAAACACTTCTTTAATGACATTTTTTGCTATTTTTATTTAACAGTGTCATCTAATGTCATTCTATCAGGATGCTTTTATCAACCACTTCGCTTATGACCCTCTTCGCTATTTTCATTTCATTCTGTCAGGACTTGTTTATCAAACACTTCGTTTATGACCCTTTTCGATATTTTCTTATGGAAGGTAATATAGAATGTATACGAAAAATATATGCAATAAATGATGATGATAATAACATGTAGATATATTCCTTCACCGAGTGCCTTGGTAACAAATTTACGATAGAAAGAGAAACTAAATCTAAAGAACATCTTAAACTAGAATTCATAAAACCAAAGATTAATTCTCTATTTTTTCTTAATAAAAATGCTGACTATAAAAACATTTCTCACACTCTCTTTATTACCATTTCAATTACACATCCAAATTCGGCCTTAAGAAAGATTTTTGAATTGAGCTTTCCTGTAGCAAAAAGTCACCATACATTATTTTATATATTTATTAGCTTTTGAATTAGCTTGAATGACAAGTTTCTGATACTGCAAGGTGATTAAAATGTTTAGAATAAAATTATAATTATTATCTTTGTATTATTTTCCTGATTCTTATTAATATCGATATTATTATTATTTTTATTATTATTATTATTATTATTATTATTATTATTATTATTATTATTATTATTATTATTTAATTATCTTATTTTAATATTATTTTAACTATTTTTTTAATTATTATTATTATTATTATTATTATTATTATTATTATTATTATTATTTTTATTATTTATTATTATTATTATTATTATTATTATTATTATTATTATTATTATTATTATTATTATTATTATTATTATTATTATTATTATTATTTTTAGTGGCACAATTATTGTTAAAATTATGCTTCATATGTTATTGAAATTTTATCATCCTTATTATTATTATAATTTTATTATTATTACTATTATTATAACTATTTTATTAATATGATGATGATGATTATTATTATTATTATTATTATATTATATTATTATTTATATTATTATTAACAATTACTATGTTTATTATTATTTAGAATTATTATTATATAATTATTGTAACATTATTATTATTACTATTATCAGAATTATTTTTAAATTATTATTATTATTTACTATTATTATACACGTATTTTATTAAATGATTATTATTATTGAGTGTGGATTAGTGGATGATTATGAGTGAGTTGGGATGTAGTGTATTACTAGTTATTTGTGATACTCGATGTG
>SEYY01001721.1:10000-12500 GCA_009176605.1 Armadillidium nasatum | reverse complement strand
CAAAGGAAGGTGCTCGAGGGAATTGGCCTCTCGCATTCCTCCATCGTTGCGTCGTCCTCGTTGCACAAGGGGAGCCCTGCTTTCGCACCAATTTTGTGTGGATGTAGGAAACCCCAGGCTGGCCCGTTGCGGTGCCTCCTTTCCAGCCACCTCTGCTCTGTGGAACTCTCTACCATCATCTATTTTTCCTCCTGTATTTAATCTTCCACTCTTCAAGGCTTCCGTCTGTGCCTACCTGAGGGATGTGCGTTAGGTCTTTGTTTGAATGAGTTTTTTTCATTTTGTGTGTGCCCCCTCCTTGAAAAGGGTTAAGCCCGTGAGTGGTGGCGTTCTGTAAAAAAAAATATATATATATTTTTGTTTTTGTATTATTTATACTATATCTTTTTGTTTTAATATAACTCAAAAAACTGTATCATTTTGTTTTTGTATAACTCAGACTATATCTTTTTATTTTTATCATCTTTTCTTTCCTTTCATTTTATTTCAAACGTAAACATTTTCATATTTTTCTGTTCTACGCTTACTCTAGTTCTCTGATATATTTTAATTTACGTTTCTCTCTCTTAAGTTATCTGTGCAATATTTATCGCAGTTCTCGTTTAACAGCAGTTTGTCGGCGAGAATCAAACACTCTTGAAAACGTTTTTACTTTTAAAAAAGCGAAAAATTAACCATGAGAATGTTTATAAATCTACAGTAAAATTCAAAGCTTCGTTTATTCTTTTTATTTCTTTAACTAGTTTACAATTAAAGATCAGACTGTATATTTATTATTATTATTATTATTATTATTATTATTATTATTATTATTATTATTATTATCATTATATATATATATTATATATATATATATATATATATATATATATATATATATATATATATATATATATATATATATATATATATATATATATATATATATATATATATATATATATATATATATATTTATATATTTAAATATATATATGGCACTTAATCATCGTTTTTTCTGGTTGGGAATTTGAGCCATAAATACACGAAGTGATTTATTAAACCTTTTTTTGATTTAAAGTCTTTGTCTTCTATCGTCTTATGCATCATATATTCTAAACAATTCCAATTAAACTACGACCTTCCTTCCTCACACGCACATACAGGTTATATATATATATATATATATATATATATATATATATATATATATATATATATATATATATATATATATATATATATATATATATATATATATATATATATATATATATATATATATAATATATATTATATATATATTATGTATGTATATATATATATATATATATATATATATATATATATATATATATATATATATATATATATATATATATATATATATATATATATATATATATATATATATATATGTATGTATATAAATACATTCAGCCTATTAAGGAATTTTTTTGTTACTTCTCTGATACAGAGAAGGAAAGAAGACGGACATATTAAAAAATCATAGAAAGGTAGCCAACTATGTTGTTTGACTTAAAAATGTACAAATCAGAAAAGATAAATAAAAATGGATAATTATATATCTCATTTAAGAGTTAGTTAAGTTGCTTGTTATTGGAATTGACTGTTAACCTAAACCAATCTTCGTGAGTTGAAAAATCAAATTTGTTAAATTTAACAATATCAAATCATTTGGGATAACTGTGGCTGAAAAGCGAGTGAGGATGACTTTTAAAATGACAAATAAGAACATAATTGAAATGCAGTGACAGTAGGAAACCACTACCTCCTAAAGAGGTTGTCCCATTCAAATGATATAAATAATTTTTCCAACCAAACATGTAGTTAACTATCTAAGTAAACCTTCAATATAAGATTTCTAACAAAGAATTCAATGACAAGTGTCTAATTAAACATGCAATAATAAACAACGACAACCAAAGGTTTGTCTACACAAACAAACCTTTAACGAAAGGTAATATTAACAACAACATCAAATGTGAAAACTACAGATATGTTACATATTAATTACGTTTATTCATTTGATTTGATTATTGTCATTCACTGCATGCAGTTTGAAATTAATATCTAACATCCCACCAATAAGGTTTAGGTATAATATATCATTTAATGCCGAGATCATCCATATACTTATCCCGTTCCCTTTTGAATGTTTCATTCAAAATTGCAGTATTTATTAAGTGAACTGAGTTATTTATTAAATAAATTTTAAAAAATTATACACATTTATTAAAAGGAAAAAAAAAAATATTTTTTACTATTCTTCATTAATATTATATTGTGTATGCCTCCCTATAAGCACAAGCTGATATTTGTTTTTTTTAATTTTATTTTTATTGTGCTATTCTTTACGGTATTTGTAAGTAATTAAGATATAAAATGCATGAAACGCAAAAACACACACACACACACGATATATATATATATATATATATATATATATATATATATATATATATATATATATATATATATATATATATATATATATATA
>SEYY01001721.1:0-2500 GCA_009176605.1 Armadillidium nasatum | reverse complement strand
TAATTAAAAGGATTTCCACATACTCATATACGTTTCACATCGTATCTCAGTCCGTCTTCATCACAAACTAAATCCTACAAATTTTTATTTTAAAATACAATCAAAATATTAATTCATGAACTATTTATATGATATTTAAAATAATAATAATGTCAATAAAATAATAAAAATTCAGTAATAATATTGATAATGAAATAACATTTATAAAAATAAAAAGGTTGAGCTATTTTGTGTAAAAGTACTTCATTACTGAGTGAAAAGGACAATAGAAGAACCTTGATCATTTAAGGATGGGTAATGTGTTTTTCTATTTAAAACTCCAATATTCTACCATCAAGAAGGGAAGACACATGTTGAGGGATAGAGAAATTAAATGAAGGAAAAGGGTTTGCTTCTCCATGGTTTTTTATGATAGAGTGTTTAGGAGAGCAAAAATTAAGGTCAGTTTTAAGGGAAACTCTTTTATGCTTATCAATCCTCACTTTTAAATGTAGACCATTTGGCCTGCATACGTCGCATTACAGCTGGCACACTTAATTAAATAAATTAATGAGGACTTGAGAATCACTGGGTGGGATTCCTTGTGTCTGAAGAAAGTATGAACTTAGAAGGAGTTATAATTTATAAGAATGAACTGACATTGGTGGAATGCAGCTTCAGGTATTGTAGGAATATTTTTATTAAGTTAAGATGCAAGTGATCCTATATAAGGAAGTTTTAAATATATTTTTTGTTTAGGTACAGTAGGAAAATAAAGAGTGGGTCTGAAGATATTAGTGAGAAACTCGTTATTTCTTTTTTTATACTTTATATATATATATATATATATATATATATATATATATATATATATATATATATATATATATATATATATATATATATATATATATATATATATATATATATATATATATATATATATATATATATATATATATATATATATATATATATATATATATATATATATATATATATATATATATATATATATATATATATATATATATATATATATAATATATATATATATATATATATATATATATATATAATATATATATATATATATATATATAATATATATATATATATATTATAAAGTGAGGACAGCATGCCATATATTTTCAATTACGGATGCGGATATACAAATTTCGTCAAGTGCGAATGCGGATGAGGATGCGGATACGGATGTACAATTTTCGGAAGTGAGGGTGTGGATGCGGATACCATCACTAAATTTATATATAAAATTGATGATATAAACTTCATTTTTTACCTTTTCAAAATAAATAGAAAAGGTAAATTTGTAAATTATGGACAGATTTTTTGGTGCTTGGTATTTTTAACGTACAAGCTCTTAAAATGTTAAGAAACCAACCAACCAAGCATTTACAATATTAAAATCTATTCAATTTCATTATGAGTGATCAGTGATTGGATATATATTGATGTTGTAACAGTCTTAAATTCGTCAGACAATCAGTCACGATATTTTTCAGTCATAATTTTGATTCGACACAGTCAGTCATTAAATAAATTTGACACAGATCAGTCATAAATTGATCAGAGTAAAGTCTTGAATTCATTGGGCACATAAGTCATAAATTTGATTCTACAAAGGCAGTCATAAATTGATTCGAGAACAGTCGTGAATTGATTCGAGAGAGTCAGATATCAATTAGACGCATCAGTCTTTGAGTTGAATCGAGACATTACAGTCTTCAGTGTTATTCAAGTCACTCGAGTCGCAACAGTCGTATCAGTCGAAAGAAAAGTCGAAAGAAAAGTCTCTCCATTTTCTGAGATATATATTTTGTGAATATGTGTATAATCTACTTTTAGAGAATTTTAGATAGATCTTCATGAACATCTAGAAGATCGTTTTTGCCACCCTTCTGCGAGCTGTCGGGATGAAGATGAGCATAGTCATATAACTCCAGCAACTTTCGTCATCTTGACCAACAAAGGATTGTTTTGAGAATAAAGGTACGTTTCTCTCATAAACAGTGCTTGTGAGTTAAATGTTTTCTCAATTATAATATTTAATATTATTATCCTCGCACCTCAATCCCAAATAAAATAAAAGGATAGAACTTAAATTTATATTTGCTTGGGTGTATAAAAAATTTCCATATTTCATTCTTCGTACATATATATTTTAAAATTGTTCACATTTTGTGCGAAGTCTGATAATTTATATTTTTAAATTTTACACCTAAGCACAAATTTTCATATTAATAACTAAAATATTCCTCCATTTTTATATTTAGTTCTATCTGGTGGCGAGAGGCTTGCTGAAGGGAAGCTGCACTGCCTTCTACAAGGAGCTTTTCCTTCGTATTCCTGGGAATTTCCGAAGCATCTAGTGTTCGAATTAATATTTGTTCTCTTTTTAAAGAGAATTTAGAAACTTTGGATGTTAATAAATTTATTATTTTAATCGGATATTCTTTGGAATTTTTTCCTGCAGGCTATTTATTTATTTTTCGCTACA
>SEYY01001720.1:2500-19420 GCA_009176605.1 Armadillidium nasatum | reverse complement strand
GTTAAGAAGCTTTCTGATTTTCGATATTTGGAAAATATCGATATTCGAAAATATCGATATATCGAAACATCGATATGCCAATTAAAATATTATTCTAATTATTTTTATAATTATTATTATTTAGTTTTCTGGCATACTTAGTTCGACTTATCATAACCTGAACTACCGAAGTTGCCGTAAAATACAGGCCTAATCTATACAAGAACGTTGCAATGAGATACCTATTAAAATCGAAATTTCAAAATATCGAAGCTCAGAAAGCTTCTGAACCTAAGCCATTATATATATATATATATATATATATATATATATATATATATATATATATATATATATATATATATATATATATATATATATATATATATATATATATATATATATATATATATATATATATATATATATATATATATTTGTCAAACGGGGGAAAATGGGTCACATGGGAAAAATGGGTCAAAATCACCTTTTTTTTTTTTACATTTTCTTTGGTTTATTTAATCATTTATTTTATTTTTTTAGTACTTATATTATGGTACTATAACATGTAATGTAGTTTAAGATTAAAATTAGTGCAAAATCTTATCCTATAATTTAAAAAAAAAAATTTTAGTTCAGAAAATTTGTTAAAAATTTGAGGACATTTTTTTTTGTAAAAGTGCAAGATATTGGCGAGAGAAAATCGTAACACTTAGGAATATTTACGCAAGAACATCCATTAATAACATCCCTAAAGTAAGCTATACTTAAATATAACTCAAATTCTGTGCGTAGTTTTAAGGAAAAACATTGATTTTTACTCTGGGATAAAATGTGTCACTCACTTTTTGAAATAATAATACAGTTTTAGTAATGATTTTTTTTTATTCTTCAACTTACAGATGCCACGTCACTATGAAAAGAAAGAGGGAACAAGAAGAATTATGTACAGGCAGGATGATATTACCAGAGCCATGATTGATGTTCTAGAAGGGATGTCGATTTGGGCAGCAGCAACTAAAAATAACGTACCACATGAATCGCTCAGAAGACGTTTAAGTGGGAACGTAGCAAATCCTGGACGTTCTGGGAGAGGTACAGTGTTATTACCAATGGAAGAAGAGACACTAGCCCAACACATTGCTGTCCTCGGAGATTATGGTCTTGCCTTTGAGATAACGAACCTTCAAAGGTTTGTCAAGGATTTCTTAATTGCGAAGGGAAGAAGAATTGACCATTTTGCTGATGGATTTTCCCCTGGTATTGATTGGGACACCCTCAAAACGCATCACTCCAGAGCACATTACTCCTGCCTTCATGGATTTCATCAAGAATGTAAAGGAAACATCCACTGAACAACCAAAAAGAAAAAGAGGTAGAAAACTTTTTGCAGATCCTGTAAAAAGTCTGTCCTTGAAAGACCTGCAAGATGCCTCTACATCAGGTACCAACCAGAGAGATACACCTCAAGAGGAGATTCAAGATCTGCCTGAACTTCCTGACTTAGAAGAAAGTTTTGATGAAACATCATCAGAATTTAATATTGGTGACTATGTTTTAGTAAAATTCCAGCAAGGAAAACTTAAACCATACTTCTATGTTGGAAAATTACTAAGCCAAATTGATGATAAAAAGTAAAGTTTCTGCGAAAAGCTGAAAGAGGGAAGCACAATGAAAAACCCAGAGAATGTAGATATATATAACATAGAGAAAGATCAGAAAATGAAGAAAATGATAATAAAGGACATTAGGAGAGGAGTTATATTGTTTATAAATACCTGCAAAGGACTAACATTAAGATAGAGAAGGACTTTCATGAGTGACCCACTTTACCCCAAGAGTGACTCATTTTACCCCAACGCCATTTTTCAAAATAGGCATTTTTAAAATTTTTTTTAAAAATACTCAAAGTAGGTTATAGTTTATTTTTTTACATTTTTTATGTTTATAAAAGATGGAATTAAATTCGTGAATGGTTATTAAAACATTTCTATAGCACATTAATTTTTTACACCTACTTTTATATGAAAATTTTGAAAAAAGTGACCCATTTCCCCCGTTTTACGGTATATATATATATATATATATATATATATATATATATATATATATATATATATATATATATATATATATATATATATATATATATATATATATATATATATATATATATATATATATATATATATATATATATATATATATATATATATATATATATATATATATATATATATATATATATATATATATATATATATATATATATATATATATATATATATATATATATATATATATATATATATATATATATATATATATATATATATATATATATATATATATATATATATATATATATATATATATATATATATATATATATATATATATAGTTTATAAAACATCGTGTGTAAGATGCCCTAAGTTTCTGCAAAATTAAAATGTATATGTTTTCCACAATGTTTGCTTCAATCTCCTTTAACATTCAAAAGGAGAGACAACACAGTTTGTATTGATTTTTTGTTTTATCATAATCAATCGTGATAGTATCTCAACAACATAAACCGGAATATGTGGTTGGATCTTTTATTCTGGCTATAATAAGGATATAAAATACTCTTTCCCTGTTTGACGCAAATGAATAGATGAATGAACGACATAATTAGGAGAATATTAATTTAAACTACACAATTTGATATTCACTCCTGGAAAAACGTTTATGCAGCTTGCCAAATGTAATTTTCCAAGAATTAGCCGTTTAGAATAGTGTGAACTTTAATAACCTTTTGTAGATACTGTATATAACATTGCTAGTTTAGAAGGACAGACAATATGGCAGAGAACGAACTAAACTATTGACATTCGAAAGCAAAGTCACAAGACTGCTTCTATCAATAAATTAAGTTGTGATCTCACACGGATTAAACTACAACTGAAGAATTACGTTTCCCGTCTGGACTACATATGTCTTAGTAGAATTATTTCAAATAATATTTCGAGATATACTAAATAGATAAAATTAAGCCATACGAATAAAGTTAACAATTTCCATCGTAATGCAGATGATATCATCTTTAATCACAGCTCCAAAATTTAACTTAATTTAAAATCGAACACATCTATTGTTATATGTTTTCCTGATAAAGGATGAGGTGTAGTCATTCTAGACAAGGCCTTAGACACCCATAAAATGTACTCCATCCTCTCCGACATATTCAAATTCCGCCCCATTAACACTAACAACATACTCCCATATATTATTAAAATAGAAGATAAAATCAACAACTTCCTACGTAACATTAAAAAACAAAATCTCCTCACTGCTCACTATAACCAACTCTTCATATCTGGCTCATCCCCAGGCATAATATATGGCAAACCTAAAATACATAAACCATCTGTCCCTCTTCACCCTATCCTTCCTGCTTTCAATACTCCCTCATATAACTTATGTAAATTCCTTATTCCCTATCTTGATCATCTCACAAAAATGTTTTACACACTTCCTGATTCATTCACTTTTGCAAATTATATTCAATCCCTAAACTACCCAAACTGCTATATCACTAACTTTGATATTAACAACTTATTCACAAATATACGTATTAAAGAAACCTGAAATATCATCCTTGAGTCTAACACACACAACGGCATTGGCCTAACCAGACCCCTGCTCCAACAATTCATATCCTTAGCAGTTAATTAATGATACCCTTCTTGCATTCAACAACTCATATTACCACTAAATAGACGGAATATCCATGGGATCACTATTGGGCGCAACCTGGCCAACATTTTCCTATGCGCTCATGAAACTATCTGGCCCAATCAATGCTCCCCTCCTTCCGTCCAATTGCATACAAACGTTACATAGATACAAACAACAATCCGACTTCTTTTTCCAATTTATTAATAACCAACATCCTAATATTCAGTTCTCACGAGAAGATGAAAACAATGGCTCTCTCCCCTTCTTAGATGTCCTTGTTACACACACACACACCAAATGGCTTTACATGAAAGTACGCTTAGTCCATTGAAGAACATCCGTACAACGATTCCGAGCTGAATGAAGATTAACAAGAGTGATAGGAGAAGGAGAGTTTTTTTTTTTTTTTTTTTTTTTTTTTTTTTTTTTTTTTTTTTTAATATATTTATTGTATATTATATATAATATATATATATATATATATATATAATATATATTATATATATATATATATATATATATATATATATATATATATATATATATATATATATATATATATATATATATATATATATATATATATATATATATATATATATATATATTTTTTTTAATCTGCTATTGGGGACTCGAACCCTGACCTTTCAGATGGTAAGCAAACACGCTATCCACCACACCACGAAGATACAAAAGGAAATCACATTTGAGAAAGCTCATGATCACCTGTCATGATGACAATCTCAAAGGACCTCCCCGACCTCGCTCGGATGTGGGGTAACGGGTCAGTTACTATCCCCATAAACCACAGAAGCATGACAGGTGATCATGAGCTTTCTCAAATGTGATTTCCTTTTGTACCTTCGTGCTGTGGTGGCTAGGGCGTTTGCTTACCATCTTAAAGGTCAGGGTTCGAGTCCCTAATAGCAGATTTAATATATATATATATATATATATATATATATATATATATATATATATATATATATATATATATATATATATATATATATATATATATATGCAAAAGCATTCTAATTGGAACACATCATGAAGCACATAACTTAATGAAAAAATCATGAGAATATATTTAATGATTAATCAATATAATCTCTACGTTTCAACATAAATATGTCATCATCAGGAGGCTGTAAAAATAAATTTTAACTGCTCCCAAAAATACTTTGTATTTCAGTTTTCCTTATCTCGACTTTTCCACCCCCTTGATGCTCCGGAATCTCCGTAAAACCCTATCACCACACTTTCCTCTCATCAATTTCCAATTCTCTTACAATACTCCTTTCAATATCTCTTCCTTTTTTCACTATAAACCTACTTTTCCTCCACTCCTCACAGCTTCTGTAGTGTATATATTTTCCTGTCCCCTATGTAATAGAGACTATATTAGATCCACTACAAGGTTCCTTCGCACACCTATCTCCGAACATCAAGGTATTTCCTTTCGTACATCTCTTCCTCTGTCCTCTCTTTCTTTCTCTAACATCCGCAATCATTCTCTCTCCTGTAACTTTTTTCCTCTTCCTAAACATTTCACAATTCTAAACTCTCACTCTGATATTTCTTCTCTCCTCATCTATTCACAAGCACAAACCAGAACTCAATACCACTACAACAACTACACCCTTTTACATTGTACCTACTTAGTTTCCCTCTCTGTCTAGTCCTACATTTATTTAGAAGTCCATCTTCTTAAAATCCTCCTTTTATTTTCTTTTTATGTGGTCTCCTGCTGACCTTCTTCATCACAGACAGTTTCCTCCCCCCCCCCACAGTTATCCATCTCTTCCCCATCACACCTTCCAAAGAAAGAAACAAGCATCATTAATGATTATTATTATTATTTTATATGTATGTATATATGTATGTATGTATGTATGTATGTATGTATGTATGTATGTATGTATGTATGTATGTATGTATGTATGTATGTATGTATATATGTAAGTATGTATGCATGTATGTATGTATGTATATACAGGCATGCATGTTTCCTATCTATCTATCCTTCTTTCTTCTCTCTTCATTTTTTTAATTTGCCATTTTGGTTTCCGCTGCTCCTGTTATTTCCATTGTTTATGTTGTTTTTTTTCTTTTCTTTATTAACGATTAATAAAAAAAATTTCATGAAGTGACGTCATATTTTTTTTCTGACACACTTTAAAGCAGAAGTCATTCATTCCAGGACGATTTCTTCACCTTCTTTAAATTTTATTCTTTCGCCAAATATTTCATTTCTTTTGTTCTTCTCTGAGTCATTTCACTTCTTTGAGCTTTCCTTTTGACGTTTTTTAAAGGGTCTCAAATCTTTTAATAATCGGAAGCATTATTATTATTATTATTATTATTATTATTATTATTATTATTATTATTATTATTATTATTATTATTATTATTATTATTATTATTATTATTATTATTATTGTTATTATTATTATTATTATTTACTGAAAAATTTAATAATGCATAACCAAAATTTAAGAAGAACAAATTTTCTCTCCTAAGAATTTACACACAGTAGTTAAAACAAAACACATCCTAACAAAATCTTGGAAATCTGTATCGTACAAAGGCATTGAACTATGCAATGAACTCCCTCTCCTCACCCCCCCCCACCCGAAAAAAATCAAAAATAAGAAACGCTTCCTATATTTCTCAAACATGTCAAAAATCACTTGCTATCAAGATTTTAAAAAGTGTTTCATCTTCACCAAAACAAACACTATCTTTAATAAGTATAATTTTCGCCAAAGCTACTGTAATTATTATTATTATTATTATTATTATTATTATTATTATTATTATTATTATTATTATTATTATTATTATTATTATTATTATTATTATTACTATTATTATCACAATTATGAGTATTAATATGATCTTTATTGCTATTAACAGTATCATTATTAATATTATTATTAATAGTATTATTATTATTGCTATAGTTATAATTATGATTTATTTCATTTTAATTATTTTTATTGTTATTGATATTATTATTATTATTATTATTATTATTATTATTATTATTATTATTATTATTATTATTATTATTATTATTATTATTATTTATTATTACTATTATTATTATTATTATTATTATTATTATTATTATTATTATTATTATTATTATTATTATTATTATTATTATTATTAGTAGTAGTAGTAGTAGTAGTAGTAGTAGTAGTAGTAGTAGCAGGGTATGAAAAGTGAGGCTCAAGGATGAGACCCCATAGAGGCTCCAGGGGGCCCAAAGGGGCCCCAGGATGGAGTCCCCTGAACCTGTTGCTCTCCGGAAAAATAAAAATAAAAAAAAAATATATAAATTTTTTTTTTAAATAATAAAATTATTATATATATATATATATATATATATATATATATATATATATATATATATATATATATATATATATATATATATATATATATATATATATATATATATATATATATATATATATATATATATGGTCCTCTCCTACACCCCCCTACACCCCAACGGCAGAGCCCAGGGTAACCCCGAAAAAATAAATATATATATAGTATATATATATATATATATATATATATATATATATATATATATATATATATATATATATATATATATATATATATATATATATATATATATATATATATATATATATATATATATATATATATATATATATATATATATATATATATATATATATATATATATATATATATATATATATATATATATATATATATATTATATATATAATATATATATTTTAATAAAAAAAATTTATGAAGTACGTATATATATATATATATATATATATATATATATATATATATATTATATATATATATATATATATATATATATATATATATATATATATATATATATATATATATATATATATATATATATATATATATATATATATATATATATATATATATATATATATATATATATATATATATATATATATATATATATATATATATATATATATAAGCGGCTCCGTAGCTCAGTCGATCGAGCACTCGTTATGGCAAACGAGAGGTCCAGGGTTCGAGGCCTTGCCGGAGCGAGAAATGTGAGCTGCTTTCTCCTTGCGCTTAGCTCCGAATGACTCATTCGTTAAACGAGTACATCAGTGGAGTGCCCTTGCTACTGATGGGAATAATCTCCGGCATCCGCGATAGGCCTGGCCCAGCCAGTGGTACCGCCGTGGGCCCGTGAAACCCTAGGATCTTCCTCGAAAGATCCAATTGACAGGACGATAGTCCTTCCTGGGGGATAAAGATTATTATTTATATATATATATATATATATATATATATATATATATATATATATATATATATATATATATATATATATATATATATATATATATATATATATATATATATATATATTATATATAATATAATAATAAAAAAAAAAAAAAAAAAAAAAAAGAAAGAGAGAAAAGAAAAGAGAGAAGAAAAAAAAAGAGAAAAAGCCCTAGACTCCACCTTTTCGAGAATAGCTCTATGTGTGGATCCACCCCAGATGTGAGAGGCGTACTCCATACAGGGGCGCACAACACCCCTATACAGAGCAAGCAACTGGGGTGGCGTAAAAAAATAATAGTTATTTATTAATTAAATAGTAATTAATAAAATTATTATGAAATAATAATTATTGAACTTGTGTTAAAACACGCTGCATCCCGCAGGAGGATCACCTCCCACCTCCTCACACCCCTTCCCTAAGGATTTGTTTCAACATAAGGAGTCATCACCATTCCTCGGGGATTTTCATCAACACAGGGACATATATATTACCACAACACATCCTATAGCTCAGCATCCGGCACAGGGAACAGTTTATCCAGCCGTTCCGCAGAGGTTCGCACAAGTCAAACCGCTCGTAGGGTGTTTCACCTAGGTATATTTTTAAATAAACAATAAAAAAATAATAAATAAACAATAACAGTAAAAGAAAATAAAAAAAAATAATTGAAAATAAGAGTAAAAATAGAAAATAAAAATAAAAAATAAAAAAAATGAAAATAAAAATAAAACATAAAATAAATAAAAATAAAATTAAAGATAAATATATATATATATATATATATATATATATATATATATATATATATATATATATATATATATATATATATATATATATATATATATATATATATATATATATATATATATATATACATATATATATATATATATATATATATATATATATATATATATATATATATATATATATATATATATATATATATATATATATATATATATATATATATATATATATATATATATATATATATATATATATATATATATATATATATAAATATATATATATATTGTTGCAATTTAATACACTGTAAAATATCACCCAGGATTAAGAGTGAGGGAGATTGCTAATCGCGAGAAAGTCAAAATCCTTTTTAGTTGATAAAAAAAAACTTTACTGCTGCTAAGTTGTCTCAAAATTTTGCTGCTGTTCATTTTCTGAAAATTATTCAGCTTTTGGAAAATTTATTCTGCAAGAGACGTAATAAGGATTTATTTTCAAGTGCTCTAGTCCTGAGAAGTTATTAAACTTAATTTCTACGATCATACGATCAATTGGTATATTTTTTGTAAGAGCAAGAAAATTTCCCCTTCAAGGGCAGACTAAAACAAGCAATCCCTTGTCTTGAAAATAAGTAACGTCACTTACCTTAAATGGTCTGTGTTGTTTTTTCCTACTTTGTTTATTATTCATTCATTTATGTAAGTCACTAATGATTTATATTATTCTTTGCTTTCATAATGGATATTTGGAAAAAAATCAACCTGAATTGGATAACGTCAAGACATCTGTGTATAAATAGGTCGACTTTGAAGTACCGAATCACCTACAGCCTATACGGAGAGGAGAAAGCGAAGTAAACAACTAATTTTTTACTCCGTAGAGAAGAAATAACTTTTCGAATACCTCCTAGAAAGTACTTCTGAGAAATTTCAAGACTGATTTCAACAAACTATGGTTTGTAGTCCTTCTTTCCTCTATTGAGTATTGGGTGATTGTAACTTTAAAGTAAAATATACAGTAATCTTTAATTATTAAATTGTTTAATCAATGTTATTATTTTGTGAAAATACGAATAATTATATAAAATCTATAAGTATTCCTATTTTCCTATTTCAAATACTTTCAGGAACCCTAAAGCCAGTTTATACAATCATTTTCCTTTTGGAATTTCTGGTTTACAAGTCACTGTTCTGTGCCTTAAATGCTTCACATCTGGATGGTGAAATTAATTTATATTTGATAAGGAACAAGGTTTACATCAAGATTTGACTATTTGTAAATAAAACTTTAAACTTTTAAGTTTCTTCTTCTTATAACTATAGAACCCCATATTATATCTTACTTAGATTTTAATAATATATATGTATAATAGCGTAGGGTATCCCATCCCCTTTCCCCTACCCAGCTTCTCCATATATATATATACAGTATATATATATATATATATATATATATATATATATATATATATATATATATATATATATATATATATATATATATATATATATATATATATATATATATATATATATATATATATATATATATATATATATATATATATATATATATATATATATATATATATATATATATATATATATATATATATATAGATGTATAATGGCGTAAGGGTATCCCATCACCTTACCCCTACCCAGCTTCCCCAACCCCTCATCAGCCTTACTCAGCAAATAAAAAAAAAGTATGAAGTTAGTAATAGTTATTCATATATTGGTTGTATACAATGTTGATGAAATAAATGATAAATATATATATATATATATATATATATATATATATATATATATATATATATATATATATATATATATATATATATATATATATATATATATATATATATATATATATATATATATATATATATATATATATATATATATATATATATATATATATATATATATATATATATATATATATATATATATATATATATATATATATATATATATATATATATATATATATATATATATATATATATATATATATATATATATATATATATATATATATACATATATATATATATATATATATATATATATATATATATATATATATATATATATATATATATATATATATATATATATATATATATATTATTAGGGATAAATATGATGTTGGAACGATTTAGACTCTTAAAGCTAAATACCTTTAAATATGCAATTTTCGAAATTGCACCTTTTCTCAAAAAATTAATTTATGAAAAGAATGCATGAATTTTAATTAACGATTATTTACCCTTATTCATCATTAGATATAAAATAATAAAAGAAGCAAAACACTCTTACCTCGGTCAAGATCTTAGAATACGAATATTTGGAAAAATTTGGTAAATTTTCGGCTTAGATAAGAATGATTACCTCTTATTTAGATGATCAGGGTAGTCGTAGTTAAGGTTGTCTAAATCAGTAAACAGCCAAACCATCAACCTCTCACGCTGTTTGGTTCAAGTATAAAGCTAGTTCGAAATATGCCTCCGGAGTTACACTGACGATAAAGCTACCTACTTTTACCTTCCAACGCAATAAAATATCATTGATAGGTTAAGATGATCCACCATAGATGACAAATTAAAAATTAGACAAATTTGAATGGAGTAAGAAAGTTCAAAATAGTTCATTACACAACACTTATATAAAAAAAAACTCATGTCTGGACGAATCTTCAATATGACTTGATGATACGATAACCAGCGTTAAAACTAAAAATTTAATCAAAGCAAGAGCATTTTAAATCTCAATTGACTCTGACCACGGCTTCATTTTATCTTTAACTTTTTTTACGAATTTAATTTTAAAAAGAACAAACATCCTTTTAATATATGAAAACTATCAACGCAATTCTAATATCCTCCGGTTGGATGACTCCTTTACGTTACGTTAAAGGGAGGCATATACTGAATTTTGACTATTAGACTAGTATTTACCCAGTGTTTCCCATCCTTTCCCTATTCAGATTCCGATTCTTCAGAAGTGGTTGTCTGGATGAATCTCCTCCTAGACTTCTCCGTAGCTGTGCAGACTGAAGGTTGAGGCTTAGGAGTAAGAGAATTTGCTCCTGAATCTGGCACCGGGTATTTCGGCAGGGTGGTGTTCGATGGTTTATCCTTCTCTCTCTCTTTACCGCAACGTGTAATCGACAGCTCGAGTGGGTAAAGAATCTTAATACGGTACATATTGATTTGTCCTCCTGGGTTTCGTACAGAGACGGTGCGGACCTTATCATACGCTCCCATAGGCTACCAACCCAAGGGCTATAGAGAGGTATGCGCTTGTGTGTTATCTGGTTTTTGCGCAAAAATTCGCTTCCAACCTCAGACACAACGAATGACTCAATAGCATCAACTCCCTGGATGAAACTCCATAGCATTATCACTATAAAGTACATCCGGGACTCCGAATTTAGCGACAAACCTCTGGAAGGAAAGAACGAATGATTGGGTCGACATATCAGGTATCAAGTCGAGATAAATGGCTCGAACGTGTAGGCAGGTATAAATCAGAATAAACATCTTCTGAGCAGTTGGCGAACCCTTCACCTTCACCCACCAATGCTTCGTAAAATCGAGACCAACGTGACGGAAAGGACGAAAAAGGTTCCATTTGGAGCCTTAGAAAAATTGGTGAAAGCGGGGGTATTGAAAGGAGAAATTATTAAATTTCTTTTTTTTTTTTGCAAACTATGCACTCTGAGAGCACCCGCTTAATTGTTATTCTAACCGAAGTAATCCAGAACACCTTCAACCTGGTGTTGGTTAAGGTTGCTTAGATATCCAGATGTTTACAGTCAAAATGTGACTGTCTTATCAAAAGATGTGTAAGATGGTGTTTCTTACCCATCAAGATTGGATTTATTACGTCATATTCGTAATAATTCGAACGAGAAAGACGACCTTTACTTTTGATGAGTCCA
This sequence comes from Armadillidium nasatum, assembly GCA_009176605.1. Lineage (NCBI taxonomy): Eukaryota > Metazoa > Arthropoda > Malacostraca > Isopoda > Armadillidiidae > Armadillidium > Armadillidium nasatum. The sequence goes on along the minus strand of SEYY01001720.1, from coordinate 6,671 downwards.
TCGTTGTCAATAAATAGATTCAGATAGTTTACTAAATATGGTGGTCGAAGGGCGTTCGATGGTTTCTCACGAACTTTTTCCAAGAAATCTAGTTCCTTAGAAAAAGATTCCCTCTGCATGGTTCAAAGACAATACAGACGAGCTTTTCTGTCACAAACGAGAGGGTCTCTATTTGCAGCAGAAAACCGGTACAGAATGGAACAAACTCTGATGAGAGAGTTAAAGCTCGAAAATCGCTAGAAATTGACCACTGGAGGATTACTGGCTTCTTCGATAACAGTAAATATTGGAGTAGACGTAGAAGGAATCGACACTCTCTGCTCCAAATACTCACATTCGATCTTGTGCCAATATATCGGATCTGGAGAAAGCCACTCAGGACCGTTTGACCAGAAATGGTGTTTTCTCTCAAATTCCTTCAGAGGAATTCCTCTGGTGATTAGATCAGCAGGATTCTCCTCTGACCTGACATAATGAAATGTCGCCGACAATGAATGATCTTCCTTGAGAGACTCGGTCATTAGTCGAATGTTCTGAATCCTATTGCGAACAAAGATACTCTTGTTCTTTTTGCCTCCATACAAGAGCCACGCAAGAGTTATTTGAGAATCTGAAAATATTCGAATCTCTCGAAATCTCGAATCTGTTCTATGATACCCTCCTTCAGGTTTTGTCGAAAGACGTCTCCATATGCCGAAACCAGTCCTTTACCCTCAAGGTTTTTCCTCACTCGATGTACAGCAGCCAATGCTATTTTGTAATTCGAAGGTACCTCTCTTAGGACGTCCTCGTACCAGGGAAGTTCGACGTGGTATTTACCATCTTGAAAACATATACCCTTCTCGAATCTGTCGATGAAAATTGAGTCGATGGATCCTTGGTTTGATTTTTCATCAATCCCAAGAGACTCGAGCCGATACATATTCTCTAAACCCAAATCGAGGTCAGCATCAGAGTGAGTGTAGATCAAAGGGTCGAAATAAGAAGGTGTAGGATCGACGACAAGGTTCACAACATACTTCGGCACTTTGGAGACAGACTTTCGAAGCGAGGAAGGAATTTGTCACAACCTCGAAGGTTGGTTCGAATTTCGAGGAGGCAATGATGTACCCTCATTAAAAATAGAAAAGATCTGGGAAGGTCGTTAAAAATGCCTTCACAGGTCCATATGGGATGACACCACGACACGTCTCAAATGCACTTCCTCCCAAACAATCTACGACATGGAAGTGTTTGAAGTGGTGTAAAGCGTCAATTCCCAAAAGACCATCAATATTATTGACAACTATCTCCCAAATTTCTACCATAAAATTCATCAGCTATCTCAATGTTATTTCTCCTGATATTTAATACAGCTGCTTTGAGTCCCTTAACATCAAAGCTAATATCAAGAGTGGGGTCAATAAAAACAGGCATCTTCTGCATATTGATCGCAACATAGTAGTAGCTCAAGGTCGACGGAACGCATATTGCGTTCTTGTTCACCGAGGAAGGTCTTTATGTGGTTGCGGTACAATGGAAGAGACTCAAGCTCTATACCTAACCTGCGGATCACACTACTACTAAAGTAACTACGTTGCGATCCGAAATCCAACAAAAGGCGAGCAAGAACAACTTTGTTGCCCTTCTTTACCTTAAGGGCGATGGTAGGAAGAAGGCAGTTGCTTTCAGTCACGCTATTGTTAATGCACAGATGTTGAGAAGCAGAAGAATCATTAGTCTCATTCAATGAGACTGCATTGGAAGATGAAGGCAAATCTGATGTAATGCCTTGTCGATTGTTCGATGGTTTCGACTTTGCTCCAGCAGAACATAAGGCTGTAATGTGGGCTCTACTGCGACAGAGGCCACAAGGTCGTGTCAATCCAAATCTCTTAGCGGGACACTTGCTAGAGTTATGTTTTAAACTGGAGCAATTACCACACATCCCCAATTCAATACATCTCTCTCTTCTTTCTAAAGGAGAAGCATATGTAGTACAAGAAGACATGTAGTGGTTGCCACTACATATCTTACAATCCACTGATGTTGCAGTGCCACTGGTGCGATTCCCACCAGTGTTCGAAGGACGATTCATATCGGTGGATGGCTGCGAAAGTGCTTCCCTCTTTTCGCTTCTTTTTGTAGAAGCATTAAAAGATGATAATTTCTTTTCTTTTCTAGGAGAAGAATTTCTCTTCTCATTCTTGCGTGAAGAGGAAGTTGAAGAACACGAGATGTTTCTCATTTGGAATTTCTCCAAAGATTTTAGGATGTGGTGGTACCGATCAAAAATAATATTGATAGAAGGATATTCTTCCTTCGTATCAATCTTCAACTCTCGAAGAAATGATGAGGGCAACTTGTCAACTACTAAGTGGCTAACGAGTTTACATCCAGGTGTGTCTTCTTCGAGAAAGTCAAGTCCGAATTCTTTCAGTTCATGAATGTAAGCTCGAACTTCTGAAATGAAAGCACGAACTTCATCCAGATCCCTTCCACTCAAGACAGCAGCCGAATCAATCTTATGGAAGAGAGAATCTATAATGAACTGTTTGTCCAAATAAAGATCCTTTAGAATCTTTAAAGCAATAAGATAATTTTCATCTACGTTGGACAAGTGTTCGATATCTCTCAGTGCGAAGCCCCCCAAATGAGCTTTCAGATATTGCAACTTGGCTGCAGAAGAAATATCTGTACGACATCCGAATGTGTTTTCAAAAGAGAGAATGAATGAACGAAATTGGAAGGTATGATGCTATGGCTAAAGAGTCTTGACCAGGGCCTGTGTGCCCCATTCGTCGATGTCTAGAAAAAAGGGAAAAGGTACGGTGGTATTTACCAGGAAAATTAAAAGGTGATCGAGTAAATGGAATATATATGTATATGAACTTCTGGATTATGGTGATAAACGGTGTAAACAATTCGTTTATTATGCTCCTATCAATCAATGTCAAGGAAAAAGACAAAAAGTTCCCGGTCTAATTACCTGGAAAGCTGAATTTTTTTAGGGTGGGTTTAAATTTCCATCAATCAATGTCGAAAAAAGTAAAAAGATTAGCAGAAATTTACCTAGCCTGTGTAAAAGGGGGGCTATGCTATGTTTTATGATGACGCCCTCTGGAGATTGGATGAATATAAAAAAGAGGGAGGCTTATCCTTGTTTTGTGCAAATGCCCAATGCTAATTGGCTGAATATTATTAGTATGGGCTCTGCTGATGTTAAGCTCGGGTGGTCTCTGTTAGTTTTAGTGCAATATTGCCGTAATTAAAAATGTTATATTATATTGTGAAATTATATATATTGTAGGTTATGCGATTACATTAGTTTTGAAAGAAATTCGATGTTACATTTTGTTAATATAACTTAAATATATAAAGTATATAGTTTTATAGGAATGAAATGTTTTGGAAAATGTTAATTTTTGTAATATTTAGTGAAATTTATTTAAAATATTTTAGTAAGAAACTTTTCTAATTAAAAATTTCTTATTTATTGTAAAAATTAAACGATATTAATGTCTGGCTTCTTGTTTGTTAGCGGTTGACAGAAAGAGATAGAACGGCTGTCAAGTAGTTAACTTCATGGTTGAATGTGTTTGTTTATGCTTGTGAGAAAGTTATGGCTTTATTAGAGAATGTATTAGAGAATGTATATCTATCATATACTTATTTCGAGTTAGCGTATGTGTGTGTGTGTGTGTCTGTTTCTCTGTGTGTCTGTGTGTGCGTGTGTATAAATGTTTGTGTGTATATATGTATGGATGTTTGAGAATTTGCTTGTTTAAGTGTTTGCTATTACAAGTTTCTATAGCCTACCTCAAGTTGCTAAGTAAGATATCTTAAGGTCTTAGGGTATGAGATACTACTACTTCTACTATTAAGTAAAACATAATAATAATAAAAATAATAATAATAATAATTATATGATAATAATAATTGTTTGTGGTTAGTGTGTGTGTAGGTATTTCTATATATGTTTAACAAACTGTATAATAATAATAATAATAATAGTAATAATAATAATAATAATAATAATAACAATAATAATAATAATAATAATAATAATAATAATAATAATAATAATAATAATAATAATAATAATAATAATAATAATAATAATAATAATAATAATAATAATAATAATAATAATAATAATAATAATAATAATAATATGCTCATATGCATATCC
>SEYY01001719.1:27500-33496 GCA_009176605.1 Armadillidium nasatum | reverse complement strand
TCTACTCTTTAAACATGTCGATTAGTGTTGAATATGAGCGAGTTAATAAAAAACATTCTAAAAATTACGTGCCGTGTGGGAGGGCATCGGCAAGTCATGCAGTATTCTAAAAATTCATGGCAGTGTAGGGCGGGTCATGTAAAAAGACTAATATGTTTGTGTGGGAGTGGGCTGAAAAATACCGTGCTTTTAGGTCTCTAGTTTAATGATACATCTTTTTTAGTTAAAGAGCTCCTTGATCTTACAATCCTAACACCGTATTATAACAGTTACATTGACATGAATGTGATATAAAGGGCTGGTTGCTCTCTGCAGCAGATTAGGAGAGAAATAAAGGCTGAAGTTGCATTTATAAATACATTGTATGTTATTCATAATAAAATTTCACAACTGACTTGAAATTAAAAATTTCTTGAGTGACGAGAAAATAGTTAAAATTTTGCTTATTTTCAATTGATATGAAGACAAAACTGTTGGAAAATAAAACATACTAAATACTCCTATAATATTTATTTTTATTAATGGTATTAGTAGTTTATATTTTGAATAGTATTTAAACTATCAAATATATGGCTTTATATGTAGTATTAAACTTTTGTCTATCAATTAAAAGACATGCTAGAAAGAAAATAAAAGAAAAAAAAATTTAAGAAATAAAAAATTTATATTTTAATATTATATTATATAAAAATTAAGAAATATATATAAATATATGATATTACATAAATATATTTGCAATTTAGAGTGAATTGGAATACCAAGAAAGGTGTAGAAAAGTCACTGGCAAATTGGCTAACAAAAGACAATAAGACTTTAAAGATCAAATGGATAAAGAGCAGAACGACCTAATCCTTATATATATATAATTCGTATTATATTAATAATGATATTAAATTATATATATATATATATAAATATATTTTTTTTATTATTAATTATTATTATTATTATTATTATTATTATTATTTGTTATTATTATTATTATCATATATATAAAACACACAGATGAAAAAGTGATACAAAGGGCTTGTTGCTATCTGCAACAGATTTGGTTCAGGAGAGATACAAATCCTGGAGTTGAAGGAGTGTATGAAGGAGTGTTCTAAGAAAGACAGGGAGAGGTTTCTCTGAATTTTTCAAATATTGACATGAAGAATCCAGTGAAGAATTTTAATTTCATACAATTTAATTTTAAGGAAAGCTAATGCTTGAATTGCAGATTTTTTTTTTTTAAATTTTTAAATTTAAAATTTATTTGTAATTTAAGGAAATAAAAGTACTTTTAAAAAAATAAAAATTACAAAAAAAAAAAAACTCCAAAATTCATTTTAAAAATTAAGAAGAAAATTTATTTTTAAAAAAATTCTAAACAAAAAATAAAATAAAAAAAAAAAAAAAAAAAAAAAAAAAAAAAAAAAAAAAAAAAAAAAAAAAAAAAAAAAAAAAAAAAAAAAAAAAAAAAAAAAAAAAAAAAAAAAAAAAAAATAATAATAAAAAAAAAATATCCAATTTTTAAAATTAAAAATAAAATTTTAAAATTATTCCTAATTTCGGGTAAATAAAACTTGTTTTTCTCCAATTTCTCAGAATTTAGTTGATCGTTCTTCCATTATTCTTTTTCTGATTATTATTTTTATTATTATTATTATTATTATTATTATTATTATTATTATTATTATTATTTATTATTATTATTATACTATTATTATTATTATTATTATTATTATTATTATTATTATTATTAATTATTATTTTTATTTTAATTATTTTTATTTTATTTATTTATTATATTATCATTATTATTTATTAATTATATTATTATTGATTATCATTATTATTATTATTATATTATTTATTATTTAAATTATTATTATTATTATTATTATTATTATTATTATTATTATTATCATGTGATCATTGTCAGTTTTCAAAGATATATAATCTTTGTTTTTCTGTTATCACTACTTCAGAAATGTTAAAAAAAAATTTTTTAAAAAATGAAAAAATAAAAAAGTACATTTTCAAAGTACAAGTTATATACCGCTGAAAGAGGATGAATGTCTTTGGTCTAAAGCAACAGAGTTCCTACCACGGGAGTAAGAGGTTTAACTTTTATACTTTAGGTATGGTACATATGCACCAAAAAAAAGTAATAGTTTCCTATTCGGTACATACGACCTATTGCAGGATAACTCGGCTTTACATTGCCTTATTAAATTGATTCCAAAAACTTGATTTTATTTTAATAACCAGCTATTAATTCTTTATTCTGGAATTCATTTTCATTAGATCTGTTTTTGCTTCATTTATATTTGAATCTTATATTATGCATGTCATTTACTTTAATTACTTTTTTTTATCTTTCATTTATGTTCTAATTAATAAATTTGTTCTAAGGGTCAATAAAAAATGGTCTTATTTTGTTATTCCATAGGAACACATTTCTTGCTTCTTTTTTTCTACACGCTGCAATAAATTGTCCCAACGAATCGTTGGGACAAATGGCAAAAATGTAACAACAAATTTTTCCAGTTATTTTCTTATCGGTGAAGCGACTTTCTTATGCTTAACATGTCTTTTCTCTACTGAAAATTTAACTGTGACAGTTTTTACCACTTGTCCCAACGATTCGTTAGGACAATTTTCGAAGTGTAGTAAACCCATTCGCTAGCAATATAAATCATATTTACTAAAACTTTATACAAAAAAGCAACCTAATTAATAATTATAACCTTTACAGTTGTAATTATTACAAAACGGAAGATTGCCATTCATATATTCATCGGAATATATTAAAAAGAATATTCTTTTATATTCGCAGATGCCTTTTACATATAATTTGTTCCAGTAAATTCTAATTTAGCATTTTTAGTTTTATGGTTCAGGTAACAATTTTTATATTCGTCATTAATATGCAAGGTAGAGAGATTGACCGATAAAGATAGATCGAAAGTGTATATATAATATAGTATATATATATATATATATATATATATATATATTATATATATATATATATATATATATATATATATATATAATATATTAAATATATATATATATATATATATATATATATATATATATATAATATATATATATATTATATATATATATATATATATATATATATATATATATATATATATATATATATATATATATATATATATAATATATATATATAAATATGGTAAAGAGAGAGAGAGAGAGAGAGAGATGGACAAACAGACAGACAGAGACATAGATGGACAGACAGAGACAGTGACATAGATAGATTGAAAAACTTTTAATAGTTAAGAGTTAAAAATAAACATTCAATAAAATTGATAAACATTCTAAAAGGAGTTTAATAAGCGTAAAAGCTTCGAATCCAAGTTACAAACAGCAAAGAAACATCGAAAGAAAAAACAAAGTTTGAAAAAAAGGAAAAAAAAAAAAAAAAATTTCAGAGTTTCTCTGACCTACTTTTGGGCGTGGGAAAGAGCATTTGGTAACCCTTCTTTTTTTTAAAGGGACTTCAAAATAAATGGCCGCTGTCAATGGAGGAGGAAGAAGATTGTTTGCAAGATTTCGTAAATTGAACTATTTTTTTTAAACATGTTTTTAGAATTATTGAGCTGCTTACAGGTTTTTTCTCTTTTTGCCTGCTTTATTATCATTATTATTATTATTATTATTATTATTATTATTATTATTATTATTATTATTATTATATTATTATTATTATTATTATTATATATTATTATTATTATTATATATATATATATATATATATATATATATTATATATATATTATTATATATATATATATATATATATATATACAGATTAGACTTTAGACTTTAATTCTTTATTTCGTAGACATAGTACATAACATGGTTAAAAAATGCAATAAAATTACAATATAAATGCAAAAATACAAATTTATCTAAGAGGATCTTCTCTAACTGAACGTAAAAAATTCTAGCCTTAAAGCATCCAATCGTTCTGAAATATTTCTGAAACTCCATAGATACGATTGAATATTCTTTCAATATCTCTAACTAGTTCACCCTTTAAAAATGCTGCTTTATTTTTTTCAATAAATATGCAAGGTTTAAAAAGTAACCCAAACGTTGTACAAATTTTAAGGAAATTAATATAATGTTTAAACATAAAAATACAATTTGATTACATATAATATGATTACTCATTCTACTTAAACATTACATATTTTTTTAAAAGCTTTATGGTAACCTATAGCAAACTGATTTAAAATCTGTCTTCTGTTTTCTAAATTTATCCACAAATCTGCTCCATAAAAAGGAGTACAATAAGATTAAATCAGATACAACAAAACCTCCCAACTTAAGGAATTAAATCTTCTTAAAATTATATTAAATTTACTAAAAAATTCATCTCTTTCTCTTGGAGTATCTGGTTTTTCTTCCAAATATTTATTTATAATAAAACCTAAATATTTGGTTTCATTTACATGTTTCAGTATACCGTTAGGCAAAATAAACTTACATTCAATCTCCTTAAAATTGAAATTTATTTTACAAAAATTCATTGTTACACTTTTCTCATAGTTAATCCTCAAACACAGCCTTGTTATTATTTTTTCCGCATTGTTTAACAAAATTTGTAATCCCGCAATTGATGGTGACAGAAGCACCAGGTCATCTGCATACATGATAATGTTAGAAACATAAAGTCCAAATTTTGTTCCCACTTTAAAGATAGATAGATAGATAGATAGATATAAAGAAAAATAATAGATGGATTAGACTGTCGTCGGAAGGGGTATCTAAAAAATGGAACGGATGGAAAAACTGAATAGAAACTAAATAACAACAGAGAAGATTGAAGACTAAAAAGCTAAAAGACCTTAAAACCAAAGTTTAAAAAAACTTAACTGAAATTTAATGGGCGTAGTGGTAAAATTTTGTTTTTCAAATCCTTTTTAAATTATTTATTTTTTTTTATAAAATTACCGCTATCTTCGCTAAGTTTCGGAAAATAAATGGAAGAGCTATATAATTGACGGATTTGTTTTATTTAAAAAAAAAAAAAAATTAAATTTGGATTAAAAAGTAAAACATGTAATTCTTTCGAATAGAGTTTGGATATTGCAGCACATGATGATTCACCTCTTCTCTTTCTTATTACAGGGTGGCTGAGAAAGCCTTTGTTGCCAATTTTTACATTATTATGCTACATATATATATATATATATATATATATATATTATATATATATATATATATATATATTAAAATAAATTAAAATTAAATATAAGAAGATAACCAAAAACTTTTGGTGCTCCTCAAATTAAAAAGCAAATTCCATTTTTAATGTAATTTCGGATAATCCGAATAAAGTGGGCGGAATTTCATACAAAACTATCACCTAGTGTACGGTAGGTCTAACTAAACCCATAGCTATCCCGAAAGTCTGTCTGGTAATGGTGCACAGAATATCTCATTTCGAATACTGGCAGATGTGTATAGTATATGGAGATTTACCGTTATAATAGTCAATTAATAATAATAAAAATAATAATAATAATAATAATAATAATAATAATAATAATAATAATAATAATAATAATAATAATAATAATAATAATAATAAGAAGAAGAAGAAGAAGTAGAAAAAGAATATTTACAATAAAAATAATAATTACCACAACAATATTATTTATAAAGATAATAATAATAATATCATTATTATTATTATTATTATTATTATTATTATTATTATTATTATTATTATTATTATTATTATTTTTATTATTTTGCGTTAATATTTAGACGTTCTACTTACCAGTAAATACTGATTAAAAAAAGGAAAATCTCCTTGATGTCACGAGTTTCCTTCCCCCCCCCCTCACCCCCTTCCTCAAAAGAGAAACGTAAGCTTCTTCCTATTTTGTGGTTTGAAATGAATTTGTAAATAGAAACCATTTAAATTTTTATTTCCTTTTAAATGTTTGACACAGAAACCCAAA
>SEYY01001719.1:12500-22500 GCA_009176605.1 Armadillidium nasatum | reverse complement strand
TAAAACTTGAGAATATAAATATGTAGCCGAATAGATGAAACGATAAACCATATATAGACAGCCGTTTTCAAGGAGAGTTGTGTTTAAAATCATTCAAAATGTATATTGTGAGATCAATTGGACTACAGATGATACTACTAAAAATCGAGGTTGCGTGAAAAGGTTTCGTGAAAGGGATTGAGTGAAGAGGTTGCGTGAAGGGGTTAAAAGAGATCATTAAAACCCCTGTCAATTAGAAATCCTTATATCCCTTTCAAGAAAAACCTTTGAGAAGAAGAAGAAACTACAGGAATATTACAGTGGCATTACGGTAGAGTTACATTAGAGGCGTTACGGTATATATATTATATATATATATATATATATATATATATATATATATATATATATATATATATATATATATATATATATATATATATATATATATAATATATATATATATATATATATATTATATATATATAAAGAGAGAGAGTGAGAATACACCGAGCAGGCGTCTCATTGTCTGCTAAGTTCACCATTCTTTTTCTTTCCATTCTTCTTTATCAGGATTTTCTTTTATCCTGAGTGTGACGTCACCCTCAGTCTCATGCTGAGACTTGTTTAAAGGATTTATTCCTTATTGGCCATTTGCATATAATTGTTTATTTGCCTTCGACACCTCTGATCTTTTTGGAAAAATGTTCGTATTCTTTGTATCCGGGATTTTTTTAGGTGTTTATTGTGCAGTATGCACTTCAGTATCTCATATCATTAATTAGGTTATCATCATTGTTTTTATTTAAGATTGTCATCTGTAATGTGTTTCATGTAAGTTATACTTGTTTGCAATTTCTGAAAATGAGGATTGATTAGTATCGAAGGAGTTTTCTTTAAAAATGAGTGACCTTTCCCTCTCTCTCTCTCTCTCTCTCTCTCTCTCTCTCTCTCTCTCTCTCTCTCTCTCTCTCTCTCTCATTTTTACTGATTATGTTTCTATAAAAGATCAGTGAGACACTAATTTTTTTTCTTTCCAGTTTCTGTGTTCGAGCTTCCTTTATAATTGATTTCTCTCTCTCTCTCTCTCTCTCTCTCTCTCTCTCTCTCTCTCTCTCTCTCTCTCTCTCTCTCTCTCTGTTCTCCAGAACATTCTTCTATAAGAGGTAATTGAGAAATTCACTTCTTTGCTCGTACCTATTTCTGTACTATTCAATATTCTACTTCACTTTTTGATTGTATGATATTAGTCTTGATAAATAAAACCAGTGTTTCTCCTATATGACGAAATCTATTACGCATTTCAACAAATGATGAAGTTCAGTTTTCAGAAACGAATTCTTTTTAGTTTTTGTTTGAATTTATTTGGAGATGATAAATTTCTTTTTTAGTTTACTTATTTTTATTTTATTTTTAAGTAGTAATTTTTTACAGATAGGAAAATTACATATCATTTTGAAAAAAATATTGTTTGCAAAGGACTAATTTGATATTTCCATGGTACGCACTTAAATTTTTTAGGAAGAATGGCTGCTCAAACCTTATTTTCTTTACAAGAAGAAGAACTTTTCTGTCCTATATGTTTTGAGGAATATAATTTCTCTGAGCTAAACAGGCAACCGAAACTTTTATTATGTCTTACATACTTTTTGTTTAGAATGTATGAAGAACCTTACTAAAATATGATGGAACTCTAGAATGCTCTATTTGCAGAACATCACATCATATAAATAAAATTTGCGAGGTGATGGATAATTATTTGGTTCTTTGAATATTTAAAAAAGAAACAAGAAACTGAAGATGAAAAATTAGCGGAACAATTATTAGAACAAGAACATGAAGAGTTTGCGAGAGCTTTCGAAGAGCAAGTAAAGAAGATAAAAGAAAAGAAAAAGCAGAAAAATGAAAATGAAAAATTATTAGAAATAAAAAGAAGAAAAATAGAGTAGACCAATGGCAGGATTTAAAAAGGATAAATTTAGGACGAAGATTAGTTGAAGAGAGACGATTAGAAGAATGAAGAGAACAAGCAAGAGGAAGAGGGAAAGTCGAAGACTAGAATAAGAAAGGAATAATGAGACGTCTTTGTAACTGCAGTTTCTTATATCCCTTATGATTCTTTAGATAAAAGAAAGAGCTCGAATGATTCAAATGATTCTAAGGAAAGATGACGAGCCAAGGGACGGTGTTCCTCTTTGGGAGGACAACAATTGATGTATGTATGGTGAAGCTACGAAAATACGCTTCTGGAGACTTTAGGCGTTGATGTTTGCAAAAGTACTTATTTAACTTTTTATTTAGTCTAAAACCTTTAGGCCTTTTTTTCTGGCTAATGAAGCAAGGGATTTTTTTTTATTTATTTTTTTTTTTTTTAAGTAGCTATTAGTAAATATTATTAAGTAAATTTCAATGGTAATAGTTTTAAAAATTTTAAATATTAAAATAAAAATATCGATAATAGAATGAAAATTTTTTTTTTACCAGTAGAGTAATTTTTTCAATTTTCCGAAAAATAATTTTCTTTAAAGGCTAATTATCTTAAAAATATTTAGTAAACTTAAAAAAACTTTTAATATTTTTAGATTCAAAATTTTTATTTTTAATTACTGTCAATTGATGCATCAGTTTGTATTTTGTTTATTTCAAAATTTTGTACTTTGAATTGAAAATTTTTAAGTAAAATAATATAGTAAAGTTATTGCTTAGTTCATGGTAGAAATTAAATATTTTTTTTAAACTATAAGATCTATAATATATAACTATAACAAATTGAACGCTAATCAATTAAGGAGGTCTAAATGAAACCCGATAGAGCAGAATTTCTTTTAAAAAGCACCCCTAAAAATATTAATTCATGGCATACGAACATATATTTTCTGGGGGCTCTGCCCCCGTAACTCCAGGTCTCCAGGCAAACAGAGTACTGGTGAAATACAAAAGTTATGATAGTAATAGAAGTTTAAAAAGCATCTTAATTATTAATAAACCTAACCTGCTTTAGATCAGAATGTGAAATATTAATGTTCCCTTAAATAGTATAAAATAATAATATTAAAAAATATAAATTTTTAAATATTAAAATTTTAAATAAAAAAAAAAAAAAAAAAAAAAAAAAAAAAAAAAAAATATATATATATATATATATATATATATATATATATATATATATATATTATATATATATATATATATATTATATATATATATCTATATATATATATATATATATACTCACCTTGACATGATAGGAACCCAATTCTACACAAACACCCTAGACATTTCACACCCTTGTCACTATACCCTACAAGACCACATAAGACACCGTCTAAAATTTCCTTCATCATCCCCTGCCCTATACTACAGTAACATATTCAGAACCATTCCACCTACTGCAAACAACACACCACTAATCAAACACATACACACCATCATAACACAAAATTATCTCAACACCCGCCAACCAAATCATCTTCTCAACGAACAAGCCCCCCCGACATAGCAAATACACAAAACACATTACCACGCAAAACCCAAATTACCCTATCCAGATTAAGGTCAGGCCACCACCCTAACCTACAAGCATACAAACATAGATTCAATATACAAAACACACTATCCCCAAAATGTCAAAGATGTATACAAGAACCAGACACAACAGAACATCTCTTTCTGAGATGCCCCTCCCTTACACAACACAGAACCCTCCATCACATCACCTCTCTGAGAGACCTTTGGACACGGCCGGCGGCCGTCGCGGATTTCCTAAAGGTAGTGTGGCCCTTCCAGTGAGGAAGGTCCAAGGGGTAAAAAAGTAAGTAAGTAAGTATATATATATATATATATATATATTATATATATATATATATATATATATATATATATATATATATATATATATATATATATATATATATATATATATTATATATATATATATATCAAATAAAATAAGCAATAAGAAAGTTTACAAATCTTGTTTGCTTATTTTCTGCTTTCTCTAAATATTGAATAAAAAGGGTTAAAATGTTTATAAATTAAATTTTAATAAAACTTTTGCATACAAAAAAGTTTATAAATAATTTCATAAAACTTTAATAAAGAGGTTATTTTTAAGACCAATAAAAAAAAACTTTATTTTTGATTAGAATTTCCCTGACCTGAAATATATATATATATATATATATATATATATATATATATATAATATATATATATATATATATATATATATATATATATATATATATATATATATATATATATATATATATATATATATATATATATATATATATATATATATATATATATATATATATATATATATATATATATATATATATATATATATATATATATATATATATATATATATATATATATATATATATATATATATATATATATATATATATATATATATATATATATATATATATATATATATATATATATATATATATATATATATATATATGTATGTATACATATATCCGTCCCTCTGTGATCTACTAGTACACATGTGACTTCTGAAAAGAAGTCTACGTTTGGCAGCTCCATGCGCCAACTTCTCCATCAGAATTGTGGAGCTTAGAGGGCATCTCGATCAGAAAAGACACGCATTTTACCCGTTCCATTCCCTACAAGTATCCACGAATATATATATATATATATATATATATATATATATATATATATATATATATATATATATATATATATATATATATATATATATATATATAATATATATATATATATATATATATATATATATATATATATATATATATATATATATATATATATATATATATATATATATATATATATATATATATATATATATATATATATATATATATATATATACATATATATATATATATACCCAATTACTCTAATTAACCCCACTAATTTTGAAATTATTCAAACAGACAAATCAGTCCCTCGACCTAAATATACTAGAATCCCTGTACAATATACCAATATACATATCCTGTCCCCCTCAATAAATATTGTCAATGCCCCTTTTAAATTACAATTTTTCTTAAAACACTCCATTTTTTTAATTTCTTACGTGTGTTGCAAGTGTGATTAATTGTAGTTGGATATATATATATATATATATATATATATATATATATATATATATATATATATATATATATATATATATATATATATATATATATAATATATATATATATATATATATATATATGTATGTACGTATGTATGTATGTAAGCATGCATGTACGTGTGTGCATGGTTATGTGTGCGTGTTTGAATGCAAATATATGTTGTGTGAATATATATATTATGCAGATGTTGCCCATTGCTCAATATTGGCCGTCGTGTGTGGAGTATATTACCTTTTAATATTTCAACTAAATTTCAAACGAAACCAAAACCTTCCAATTTTATTTCACAGAATTTTAACCTCAAAATAGTTTCTTATCTCTAATTGTACTGACCCTATTAAGTTTGATACTGTTTATTCGTGGGTGTTCTTTGGTTTTTCCCTAATGTATATATTGTGAATTTGTCTAATCATTTATTTCTGAAGATGGGGTCAGTGTATTCTCGAAACGTTGAAAATATTAATAAATGATGTTTATAGCTATATTGTTGCTCTTTATTATCAAACGAAAATTCCCAAGAAATAGATGTCTTAATATATATATATATATATATATATAATATATATATATATATATATATATATATATATATATATATATATATATATATATATATATAATATATATATATATATATATATATATATATATATATATATTGAATCTACAGATTATAATGTTCAAACACATTCACGTTAGCAAAAACTGAAACCAAATATCTTATGCAAATATATTCAAAGTGGGTCAAATTTTTTTTTTCTCAATATAAATAAACCCGTCACACACTGTCAACATATTAGAAGCCTTTATCTATTAATAATAAAAAATATTTAAAATTCTGTAATTAAAATTAAAGATAAAAATGAAAATTAAAAACTTCAAAATAAAATAAAAAAAAAAGAAAGAAAAATGAAAAATGAATTTTTAAAGTCGAGAATATTAATTATGAAAGTGTTTATAATTTTAGTGTTTAAACAAATAAAACTCATTCACACAAACACCACACAACAACTATATATATATATATATATATATATATATATATATATATATATATATATATATATATATATATATATATATATATATATATATATATATATATATATATATTATATATATATTATATATATATATATATATATATATATATATATATATATATATATATATATATATATATATATATATATATATATATATATATATATATATATATATATATATATATATATATATATATATATATATATATATATATATATATATATATATATATATATATATATATATATATATATATATATATATATATATATATATATATATATATATATATATATATATATATATATATATATATATATATATATATATATATATATATATATATATATATATATATATATATATATATATATATATATATATATATATATATATATATATATATATATATATATATATATATATATATATATATATATATATATATATATATATATATATATATTAAAGGCTCTGGATCATACTTCCTTCCTCGGATTTTTCCACTTAGACTTACTCTATTAAATCTTATTTCTGAAGCATGTCAGCTCTTTATTCGAACGACCAAAACTTTAGAAGTCAAGATCACGAATTGCAAAGAATCAATTTTGAATGAATTTCAATTACATAAATGGGGAACTTTTCGGATGTGAAATCCTTGACATCCGCGGATGTCAAGTACATATCAACTAACTATAGTTAGTTAAGATTAACTATAACTACAGTGGTTAACTATAGTGGAGAATTACTTTATACGATATATATATATATATATATATATATATATATATATATATATATATATATATATATATATATATATATATATATATATATATATATATATATATATATTATATATATATATTATATATAATAAAAAAAATAAATAAAATATAATATATATATATATATATATATATATATATATATATATATATATATATATATATATATATATATATATATATATATATATATATATATATATATATATATATATATATATATATATATATATATATATATATATATATATATATATATATATATATATATATATATATATATATATATATATATATATATATATATATATATATATATATATATATATATATGAAAAGAATTACTAATAATGCTCTTAAAAGAAGCTTTCAAACTGGCAAATGATCCCTTCGAACAAGTGAAGAAAAAGATTTTTTGAAATTATTTTGTTGTAATTTGAGTAAGAGAGGGATTTTTACTTTGATATATATAATATATATATATATATATATATATATATATATATATATATATATATATATATATATATATATATATATATATATATATATATATATATATATATATATATATATATATATATATATATATATATATATATATATATATATATATATATATATATATATATATATATATATATATATATAATATATATATATATATATATATATATATATATATATATATATATATATATATATATATATATATATATATATATATAATATATATATATATATATATATATATATATATATATATATATATATATATATATATATATATATATATATATATATATATATATATATATATATATATATATATATATATATATATATATATATATTCCCGTAGAATGATTGTTGCTTCCGTGGGAGGGATCCCTCGGAGAGTTATGCAAAAAATTTCAACTCTAACTTTGCTTCTTCCTCTTTCCCTCCTTTAGTAACTTCCGACGGCACAACAAATGTTTTACCTTCTTCTAAAACTGAACTCTTCTCTCAAACCTTTGCCTCTAATTCGAATCTATCCTTAACAGGAAGATTTGGAATCATATCAATTCTTCTAATCTTATCTCTGATGGCCAGTATGGCTTTCGTAAGTATGGCTTTCCCTTCTCTCTGACTCTTGGTCTTCCGCTCTTCAGCATTTCGGTAAATCCTTTGCAGTCGCGCTGGACATATCAAAAGCCTTCGATAGAGTATAGCACAAAGATTTGATTTCTAATATTTCCTCTTCGGTATACCTATGCTTCTTCCTGTAATCTTCTCTCTAATTTCCTTTCCGGTCGTTCTTTAGCAGATGTTGTAGACGGCCACCGTTCTTCCTTTAAATCTATTAATAGTGGTGTTCCTCAGGGTTCTGTCCTATCCCCAACACGTTTTCTCTGCTTTTCTTCAATGACTTTCTATTACCTCATCTCCTATCAACTCTTAAGCTGTTGACTTCACCCTTCATTACTCCTTCCAGTTTGAAAGACTTCCCTCCCAACAGCACTTTGATAGACTCGAAAAAGGTAGCCTTGGTGCAACTAACCTCTGCTCTTTCATGTATTTCAAATTGGTGCAGAGAAAACATGGTTGTTTTCAATGCCTCAAACACTCAGTTCCTCCATCTCTTCACTCGACACAATCTTCCACATACTATGATTTCTTCTTTGAGAACACACAACTCAAACGTTCATCTGTTCTTAATATTCTTGGCGTATCTTTTTCTCGTGATCTTTCTTGGAAAGATCACATTACTTCTCTTTCTAAACAAGCTTCTAAGAGATTGGAAGTTCTGAGACTCCTTATTAATTACTTTAAGCCACCCCAGTTGCTTGATCTCTATAGGGGTATTGTTCGCCCCTTGTAAGAAATATGCTTCACATATCTGGGGTTGTTCCATTCATAGAGCTCTCCTTGAGAAGGTGGAGTCTATGGCTTTTCGTCTCATCAACTCTTTTGCTCTTACTAACTCTTACATAAGCCCACCCCACGAGAGTGGGAAAGGTGAATGGTATATATATATATATATATATATATATATATATATATATATATATATATATATATATATATATATATATATATATATATATATATATATATATATATATATATATATATATATATATATATATATATATATATATATATATATATATATATATATATATATATATATATATATATATATATATATATATATATATATATATATATATATATATATATATATATATATATATATATATATATATATATATATATTCTTCTTCTATTTGAAAATTCGCATCTCTTCAATGATTAGTCAATCAACTTCATCAAGAACCTCTTGCCAACAAAGGGAGTGGTGATGTTCTTGTCAAATGAGTTTGGGATTGGCAAAATGAAGTAATCAGATTGATTATGGTTCTCTTTGAACTTGAGATCTTCAGCATTTCTGACTTGCATGAGTTGCCTAATTGTATTTTGAAGTAGCACAGGCATACAAAATAAATAAATAAATAATATAATATATATATATATATATATATATATATATATATATATATATATGATATATATATATATATATTATATGATCAAATTGTATAATTACATGATATATATGCTTGCGTTTGTTTGAATGACTGTATTGTATAGACGAGGGGGGGGGGTTCAAATGGGTGTGTTTTATTAACTTCGCACGACACGTTTTCTCTGCTTTTCTTCAATGACTTTCTATTACCTCATCTCCTATCAACTCTTAAGCTGTTGACTTCACCCTTCATTACTCCTTCCAGTTTGAAAGACTTCCCTCCCAACAGCACTTTGATAGACTCGAAAAAGGTAGCCTTGGTGCAACTAACCTCTGCTCTTTCATGTATTTCAAATTGGCGCAGAGAAAACATGGTTGTTTTCAATGTCTCAAACACTCAGTTCCTCCATCTCTTCACTCGACACAATCTTCCACATACTATGATTTCTTCTTTGAGAACACACAACTCAAACGTTCATCTGTTCTTAATATTCTTAGCGTATCTTTTTCTCGTGATCTTTCTTGGAAAG
>SEYY01001719.1:0-7500 GCA_009176605.1 Armadillidium nasatum | reverse complement strand
TATATATATATATATATATATATATATATATATATATATATATATATATATATATATATATATATATTATATATATATATATATATGAGTTGCCAATTTTGTATTTTAATTAGCACAGGCATAATAAATAAATAAATAAATAATATATATATATATATATATATATATATATATATATATATATATATATATATATATATATATTATATATATATATATATATATATATATATATATAATATATATAATATATATATATATATATATATATATATATATATATATATATATATATATATATATATATATAATATATATATATATATATATATATATATATATATATATATATATATATGCTTGCGTTTGTTTGAGTGACTGTATTGTATAGACGAGGGGGTGGGTTCAAATGGGGGTGTTTTATTAACTTCGCACGACGTCCGCGATCGCCGTGCTAATCTCGAACCTGTGAAATATCACCTCTCTAACTCTCGTTCTAATCTTTTGCTTCTGTCTGAAACTCATCTGGACACGAATTCTTTCTCCAATAATCTTAATATTTCCAACTGCAACTTATTTCACAATTTCCGACTAAATGGTGGATCTTTGCTTATATAAACATTAACACTTCTGTGACAAGTCTATCAAATCTTAAATCCCCTAATTTTAATGTTTTATGGCTTAAAATCCGTTTTCCTACTATTATCATTATCTTGTGTTTCTCTTACTGTTCCCCTAATGGTACAGATCTTCCAGTTCTTTTTAAATATCTTATTCTCCTCACGAGACTGTTAATTCTTCTAATCCAAATGCTGAAGGTCCTCAATTTATGGTACTTCTCCGTACGCCACACTAAATGGTTGGGCTCCTCTCACACTGATACAGGTGGAATGAAGTAAAATCATTTAGTATTCTCAACGATCTGAAACAGTTGATTAGGAAACTGACACATATTCCAGATTGTAAATTCACCATTTTCAGTCCTATCAGTAACTCTAACCATAATCTTATATCCCTTAATTATAATTCTTTCTCTCCAACAGTTCCGTCATGTACTAAACGTACTTTCTGGCACTTTAATCAGGCTAATTAGGGAGCAATGCGACGCTTCTTTGCTAAGAACCATTGGAATGAATCTTGCTTTGGCTTGGAGGAGACTTCGATGTCTGCTGATAAGGTAGTCGCAGTAATCGCCAATGAGATGAGCACGTTCATTTTATTTTCAACTAAATCTTTTTTCTCCTCAAAATCCATGGCTCAGAAGCAACTGTTCTCATGTCCTTTGAGATAGAGACAATGCTTATCGTGAATGGTAAAACTCTCCTTCTCCTACCACTTTTGCGAATTTTCATTCAACTCGGGATCGTTGAAAGGATATACTTCGACGACCGAAGCGTACTTTCACTAAAAGGAAATGCGCTGACCTCCTTGGTTCTCCTACTGACAGAAATTTCTTACCTCTTGCCAAAAATTTCTCTAATAACTTCTCAAAAATCCCCTTTTCCTCCTCTTATTGGCTCTGACGGATCTATAGCTAATATTCTCTCTGAAAAGACAAATCTCTTCGGCCTCCTTTTTTCATCTAATTCCATCCCGAATAATTCTGGCATTATTCCTCCTACTCCTCTTCTCAGATGTCCCATGTCTCTACCTGTGATTATTCATGACTGGGTGCTTGTGATACTGAAATCTATGAAGGTCAGGAAGACTAATGGCCCCGATGGCATTCCTCCTTGTGTTCTGAGAAAGTGTGAATCTGAGCTGGCGCCTGTCCTCGTTCTGCTCTACTATCTATTTTTTTTAAGTTGTTACTGTCACTCACGGGCAGATCCCTATTTGAGGAGTGTGGTTAATAGCCAGGTGACATTGAGTTATATGTTATTTCTGATCAAGTTGATAAGTTACACAAATTATTTGGGTTTTGGATAGGGAAACCCTGCTCCGGTAAAGCCAAATCAAGTATATTTTTGTCCACCTGTACGCGTGGCTTCGAATCCTTGATAGACAGACCTCTGTAGGAGCAATTTAAAGAGAATGTGATATTGTATGTGTTGAAATAGTGTGGAATGTTGCAAGTGTTGGGTATGTTTTAAAGCGATATGTTACTTTTAAGATTAGCATATAATGTACCTTGCCGTAAACTGTAATTAATTAATTAACTACAGAAAATCCCCTACAAACGACAATTTTTTATGTCCGTTCAGGTAACTGGATCGGAAGTTTGAACCTCGATTTATATACTTGCAGTACACAGGCGAGAGCGAGAGAAGAACCTCGATACTTTAAGCCAGAGAAAAAACTGACAACCCACTGAACTACCGTGAACTTAAAACTAATACTTTTCGTCAGTGCTGGAAGCTCTCATATGTTCAGCCGATCTAGAAGAAAGATAGTCGCTCTGACCCTTCTAACTATCGACTTATAGCTCTCACTTGGGTTCTGCCTAAAATTTTAGAAAGTCTCTTAAAATCTCATTTCCTGGATCATTTGGAGTCTCATACCTTTCTCTTAGATCATCAGTATGGCTGTCGACGCTCGCGGTCAACTGGTGACACACTTTCCTATCTCAATGATTTCTGGTATTCTTCACTTAGGGACTACGGAGAGTCTTGTGTAGTGGAACTTGACATATCCAAGGCTTTTGACCAGATATGGTGTATGTGTCACTACTCTCTATGCTTAATTCCTATGTCTCAACTCGCCATTCTTCTTCTCATTTCAAGTCTTCTCCCTCTTTTGCTTCTAGAGTTGCTTCTCGTCTTCAACTTTCCGATTCTATTCTTGCTAATCTAGATGGGATTTCAAGGTAGAATCACCTCAACTTTGTTTTATTCAACTCTTTTAA
Source organism: Armadillidium nasatum (assembly GCA_009176605.1). Classification (NCBI taxonomy): domain Eukaryota; kingdom Metazoa; phylum Arthropoda; class Malacostraca; order Isopoda; family Armadillidiidae; genus Armadillidium; species Armadillidium nasatum. The sequence goes on along the minus strand of SEYY01001719.1, from coordinate 4,655 downwards.
AAATTCAACTCTTCATATCTTCCTCTCTAAAATATCTCCTAACTTTCCTATTTCCTTCGATGGCTCTACAATCTCACCTGTAAATAACATAAACATTGTTGGTCTAATATTAAAGAATAAATTGTCATGGAAATCACATATCACTATGGTTGCTAAGGCTGCTTCTAAGAAGCTGGGAAAACTATTCAGATTTCTAGAATTTTATTCTTCTGAACAGTTGCTTCAACTATTACATAATGGTCTTATTCGCCCTTGTATGAAGTACTGTTCTCACATTTGTGAGAGCTCCTGTTCCTCCATTCTTTTGATAGGATTGAGTCTAAGGCTAAAAGACTAATAAACTGTCCCTACTTTCAAACTCTCCTCACTCTTGATCTCTGCGACGAAAGTTGGCGTACTCTTTTACTATAGGTACTACAATAGAAGGTGCTCGAGGGAACTGACCTCTCTCATTCCACCACTATTGCGTAGCACTAGAAGAACAAAGGGTACCCTGTTTTCGCACGATATTTTTTGGTGAATACTGGAAATCCCAAACTTGCTCGTTGTAACACCTCCTTCTTTCAAGCCATCTCGGATCTGTGGAACTCCTTGCCCTTTTATGTGCTTCTTCCAGCATTTAATCTTTCTCTTTTCAAGATCTCAGTCTGTGGCATCAGTACCAACCTAAGAAAATTGCGTCAAGATCATATTTGAGTGGGTTTTGCACATCTTTGTTTTTGTATTTATACCCCCTCCTAAGCGTACTGTTTGAGTGATGGCAAACAGTAATATATATATATATATATATATATATATATATATATATATATATATATATATATATATATATATATATATATATATATATATATATATATATATATATATATATATATATATATATATATATATATATATATATATAATAAGGAAGTGAATTTTTTTTATTCATTCCTCTCTAAACGAAGTTAATCTCTGAAACAAACATAATATCCTATACCAAATCTCTATATTAAAAATTTGAGTGTTTAAAAAAAAAAAAAAAAAAAAAAAAAAAAAAAAAAAAGTTAATATATAGAGTCGGGGTATAATGACTCCGCCTCTTTCCCATTTAAAGCCTTCATATGAAATTCTCCTCATAGGATATTAGAAAAAGGTGTCCTTATATAGCCAAATCTCGGATACTGGTTTTTTTTTTTTTTTTTTTTTTTTAAATTTGAAAAGGAAAAACAAATAAATCAATCTTAAGTTATATAAGATATTCTTTGTAAGGTTCAGATCAGTTTTCTTGCAGCCTCTTGGCCATTACGTATTGCAGATGCTAGTGAACTCTACTATACATAAACACACACACACACACATATATATATATATATATATATATATATATATATATATATATATATATATATATATATATATATATATATATATAATATATATATATATATATATATACTTATATGTGTCTGTGTGTGCTTTATTCTGTTGTGCGATCACGATAAAATGATAAGATTAAGAGGAATTGATAAGACAATGGTTACATTGTGGGCATATTGAAAGATTTTTAGTTCACTTTAATCAGATGAGTGAACAGGGTGCATTATAATTTTCTTTATAATTATATATATATATATATATATATATATATATATATATATATATATATATATATATATATATATATATATATATATATATATATATATATATATATATATAAATATATTACTGAAAGTAGGCTACTGTTACTGAATAAAACGTTATATAACTTCAATTGTTGAGTATTAAACGTGCTTTTGTAAAGTACTTTCGTAGTTATAACAAAATTTATAAATAAATAAATAAATAAATAAAAATGACAGAAAATAAGGAGTCAAATAGTAAAGTGATAGCAAATTTACATCACGAACTTCCATCAAAGAAAAACGAAGTTTTGATGGCAAAATCCGCCCTAACGAACAAAACAGATTCCACTTATTACAGCAGGTCTACACCTTCTCTTTCGATCATTTCTGAAGATGAAACTAGTGAAGAAATGGAGGTCAAAACTCTCGAGTCTAACGTAGAAAGTTATAAAACATTTGCAGATACACCTTCAGGAAACCAAGGAATTGAAAGGGAAGGACTTTCCCCTCAGGATTATACAACATCTGCAGATACACCTTCAGGATACCAAGGAAAAGAAAGGGAAAGACTTGCCCCTCAGGATTATACAAAATCTGCAGTAACACCTTCAGGAAACCAAGGGATAGAAATGAAAGAACTTTCCCCTCAGGATTATGTAACATCTGCAGATACTCCTTCAGGAAACCAAGGAATAGAAAGGAGAAGGACTTTCCCCTCAGGATTATACAACATCTGCAGATACACCTTCAGGAAACCAAGGGATAGAAAGGGAAGGACTTTCCCCTCAGGATTATACAAAATCTGCAGTAACACCTTCAGGAAACCAAGGGATAGAAAGGGAAGGACTTTCCCGTCAGGGTTCAAGCAAGACGGATGAATCTTTATTTTCGCCACCTTCGGAATCTGCTTTGTGTGAGTTCATTCTTCGGGCTTGTACTCTCATGGTTCTTGAGAACCAAGACGTGAAAACAACTCTCTTGTCAAGGCAGAGTGATTTCAATTCAAAAAAATTTCAATGTAATGACGCATTGGTAAGAAATTAATATATATATATATATATATTTATATATATATATATATATATATATATATATATATATATATATATATATATATATATATATATATATATATATATATATATAATATATATATATATACATATACATACAGTATTTGGTTTCGTTTACTTAAACATTTATGATTTTTTTTGTAGTTAATTAAAAAATTTTTGACTTTATTTAAAATTATTAAAAATTGTAAATCATTTTACTATAAAATTTTGATTTACTATTTACAAATGTTTACATTCACATTTATATGATCCTAAAAAGATTTACAAAGATTAACTGAAGAAATGATGAAGATAGGTTAGGGGTAGTCAAAATCATATGAAGATCATTTTCTACGGTATTTTAAAGTCAAATGATTTGAAGATCTTTTTCCTCCCTATTTTCAAGTCATATAATATGAAGATCTTTTTCTATGTATTTTCAAGTCAAATCACATGATAATCCGTTTCTACGATATTTTCAAATCAAACCAAATGAAGATCTTTTTCCAGGTATTTTCAAGTCAAGTAAAAGAAATATCATCTCCTATTGTATTTTCAAGTCAAATCCCATGAAGATCATTTTCTACGATATTTACAAGTTAAATCACATTGAAGATCTTTTTCTACGATATTTTCAAGTTAAATCACATGAAGATTTTTTTCAACAGTATTTTCAAGTAAAATCTTTTTCCTTTCATAAGAAAATAATTCCCGACATTGACACCCCTACGGAATTATATAAAGCGGTGGAGAAATAAAGGAACAACCGTAGAGTGAAGATTTTGATTAGGACAGAGGATTTTAAAGGTTATACTAGATTAGAACTTATAAACTTTCGTTAAAATTTGCCTTTTTTTGCGGCATCATTATTCTTAATTGAATAATTGTGATTTTTATAAAGGTCCTTTATCGAATCCCTTTAACTCCCTGTATTGAATTAATAATGATATATCTTTATCAAATTTTCATATCTGGTTTTATAATGTCTAGAATATAGTAGCTATTACCATCTACCTTTTCATATAAATCACTCACAGGTAGGTTCCAACAAACAAGTTATTAACTCACCCATTAACATCCCCAAATATATATATATATATATTATATATATATATATATATATATATATATATATATATATATATATATATATATATATATATATATAATATATATATATATATATATATATATATATATATATATATAATATATATATAATAGTATATTATATTATATATATTATATATATATATATATATATATATATATATATTATATATATATATATATTATACCAAAATATATATATATAATACCGATATATATATACACGTATATATATTTTTTACCGATTATTACTTTACCGATTTACTTCACTCCACATTATTTTTATATATATATATAATATATATAATATATATATATATATATATATATATATATATAATATAAATATAGTATATATATATATATATAATATATATATATATATATATATATATATATATATATATATATTATATATATATATATAATATATATATATATATATAGTATTATATATATATATATATATATATATATATATATATATATATATATATATATATATAATATATATATATATATATATATTATATATATATATATATATATATATAAATAATCAATCGTTTTAGAGAAGTAAATTAAATAATCGCTCATTGTCCTCTGCTTATGACTGAAGACATTCAAGTGATTTTTTTTTTTTAATATTATTAATATATTATATTACAAACATATATACATACATACTTAGTTAAATCCTAGAATAGCTTTTTATCATCTCAAAATGGAATAAAAATTAGGTTAGAAACGTTCAAAATAGATGTTAAAATTGAGTAATATTAAAAAATATGAATAAGTCGAAGGTTGAAATACAAATTTATTCACAGCGAAGTAATACAATGTTTTAAAACAATATTTTTTATTTAATATGTTTTTATTA
>SEYY01001718.1:55000-63569 GCA_009176605.1 Armadillidium nasatum | reverse complement strand
AGAGAGAGAGAGAGAGAGAGAGAGGGAGAGGAGGAGGAGCGGGAGGAGGAGGAGGAGGAGGAAAGGGAGAGTTAGAGAAACTGAGGAAGAAATACATAGATAGAGAATTGTGATTGTTGAAAAATGAATAGATAGATAGATAGATAGACAGATAGATAGAGAGAGAGAGAGAGAGAGAGAGAGAGAGAGAGAGAGAAAGAGAGGAGAGAGGAGGAAAGGATGAGTTAGAAAGGCTGAGAAAGAGATACATAGATAGAGAATGCTAGATTTGTGATTAAAAGTTTTAATAATACATTTTTTATTAAAAGTTCTCATCGCGCGGCATTGCTGTATTCAATATTCAAGGAGAGGAATTTTTTGAAAAACTTCTCCCAAAGATCCGTCCTAGAGATCGAACCAACACCTTAGAGTAAGGGAAACAATTACTCTACCATTAAGAAAAGGTGGTTTGCTACCACTAAATAAGATATAGAATAACATTCCAATTCAGTAAAATTTTAAAATAAAAAAATAAAAAAATTTTTTTTTAAAAATTTTTTTGGTATTTAAAAAAAAAAGAAAAAAAAAAACTATTTGTATATATATATAATATATATATATATATATTATATATATATATATATATATATATATATATATATATATATATATATATATATATATATAGTAAATTATATCTACACTACACAAAACAAAGGAAAAATAAAAATAATTATATTATTATTATTAAATTTTTATTTTTATTTTCTTTATTTTTTTTATTTTTATTTATATCTTTTAATATTATTTATACAATAAATGGCCGGACCAGTATTAAGTATAAAAATGTTCAATAATTATGGTTAAAATATAATAATCATAATATATAATAATGATAATGATAATATATATAAATTATATATAATATATATATATAATATATATATAGTATATATATATATATATATATATATATATATATATATAAATTTAATATTCTGTCAGCAAGAACATAAGCTATCCTTTGGGATACGCATATGAGCCTTTAATATATTAATTTATTTTAATTATTATTATTATTATTATTATTATTATTATTATATTATATTATTATTTAGGAACTCAAAATCAGCTTTTGATTTAATAAAAATTGCCTTTTGTTTTCCAAAATTTCTAAATATTATTTTAAACATATTTAATTTTTAAAAATATTTAAAACAATCTTAGCAAGTAGAAATATATTTATTGTATTTCCTGACGCGTTTCGTTCTAATGAGACATCTTAGAGGAATTTTTTTCAATAATAATGATATAATTTATTCAATACATTTTGTAATTAATTATTCAAATAATAAGTTTCATTATAATTATTAATATTTCAATAATAATATCAGGTCTACGGTTCTTAATGTAGAATGCCCCGCTATTTTCAATTTTTATGTATATAATTTAAAATGTTTGGAGATTTTAGGTATAGTTGACATACCATGATTGTGTTAAAATAAAAATCTTGCTAGGCTTGAAATATGTTACATAATTATTCAATTTATGTTATGACATATATGTCGACGTACAGTCAGACTCAGGAGTTAAATGGTATACACATGATGGTTGTCGTCTGGAAAATCTCTTGTATTGAAAAAAAAGATAGTTATTTTGATTTGTGATAAAGTCTGACTTTGATCTTGTTGTTATTTGTTTAATGATGTTCAGAATTTAGTACTTTTCAATATCAAAATAAAAGTTTTGTTTTAAAAAAAATAATGTCATTATTATTATTAATTTAATGTATAATTTCGAAATCTGTTTATTAGGTTAATAATAAATAATTTGGATAATAAGTTAATAATAATAATGTCTAAATCAAAATTAATTTGTTATAATAATGTCAATAATAATAATAATAATAATAATAATAATAATAATAATAATTAATAATAATAATAATAATAATAATAATAATAATATAATCCATCAATCACACTTGATTTTTTAAAAGAATTTCAAATTTTTTTATTAGTCTGTTAAATTAAGTTAGTTAATGTTTAAAAAAATTGAAGGTTAACCATATAACCCCACAGAAATTTCTTTACTAAGTTAATTAATTGAATTAAATATTTTTGAATTAATTTAATATAATTAAAATAACGAGTTATAAATGTTAATGCAATTTTTAAAATATATTTTTTAACATTTTTGATTCAACATGACAGTGATATATATATATATATATATATATATATATATATATATATATATATATATATATATATATATATATATATATATATATATATATATATTATATATATATATATATATATATATATATATATAATATATATATATATATATATATATATATATATATATATATATATATATATATATATATATATATATATATATATATATACATATATATATTAAATTAAAATCATTGTCTAAACCTGGTGATAATGATTATTTTGAACATGTTGAATCACAAACAATTTGAAATATTTCAATTTATTTTTGTTCTTCAAATATATCTGTTAAAAATTGCCCCCTTTATATGTTTAAGACAGAATAATTTAATATATGAGGGGAGGAACCCCCTACACGCTTTCTACACTGGGGTGGGGGGGGTTTCCTGTCCTCATACTCTTCTCGCAATGCTTCCAATGTTATTGAAAGTAACCCCAATAAAAGAAACACATCTTAGTTGTGAATGCATTTCATCAAGGGGAAATGAAAACACTGCAAATACATAAAACAAATAAGGTAATAAATTTGAAGAGTGAATGTTTTCTTTTGCTGCAAAATATATATATATATATATATATATATATATATATATATATATATATATATATATATATATATATATAATATATATATATATATATATATATATATATAAAATATATATATATATATATATATAATATATATTATAATATATATATATATATATATATATATATATATATATATATATATATATATATATATATATTATAGTTACCACCGCTCAGGGCCGAGCCTTTTTCTAATAGGAGGTAGAATATAAAATAAAATAAAAGAAAACTCACCCTAATCCCAGCCTAATGCAAATCTCTCAAGTAAGCTCAGACAAAGGCCTTTAAGAGAGGAAGAGCGAATGCAACAGGAAGAACAGATGGTGTCAGAGAGTTTTACAGAACAGATGTGGCTGGAAAGGAGTCACCACAACGGACAAGCTTAGAATTTCATATATTCACAAAAAATTCATGCAAAAACATGGCACCCCTTGGGCTACGAGGGCAACTCAATGGTGGTGAAATGCGAGAGGTCAATTTTCGCAATCAGCTGCCGTTATAGTACCTGTAGAAATTAATTAAGACAGAGACAGAGGGTCAAGTGAGTTTGATAGTAGCGGAGAAGTTATTAATCTTTTAGCCTTTACAATACATGATGGGAAGCAAAATTGAAGCGTCAGTTTCCTCTTTCTGTAATTTATCATTTGTACCGTTGGAATACTCTGTTGATGATTTGTCCAGGAATCGGAAAGGGGAAGATGATAGAGGGGACCTTCTATTCAACCCTATCCGAAAGAAAGGTGGAACTGGAGCCCCCTCAAATATAAGAACAGTACTCCATACAGGGGGAGATGAGACGCTTATTTAATTGGAGCAACAGTACGGAAGAAAAAACTTCCCGCAATCTGAAAAGTATTCCGAGTTTCTTTGAAGCCATGGTTACCGCTATCGAAGAACCATTTGCTTACATAATTTATCAGACATGGTAGCCAGAACTTAAACTTATGTTTTTTTCGTAATAATAATAATAATAATAATAATAATAATAATAATAATAATAATAATAATAATAATAATAATAATAATAATAATAATAATAATAATAATAATAATAATAATAATAATAATAATGTAATAATAATGTAATAATACAATCCGAAATTTTTAATCACTACGCTCTAATAATAAATTGCATTTATAGAAGCATTTGATCTTGAATAAAATTCATCAATCACCTTTTCAAATTTTTTACTGTTAGTCAGGTTAGGTCTAGTTGCAGGCCACTAGCGTAAGTTTACTCTTGAAGTTAAGGTTGGGTTAAATCGAACTAGTTTGTTAGATCTAACACGATAATCTAACAAACTAGGTCGACCTGAAGGGAAAACAAAATAACGAGTAAATGACTAGGCCTAGCCTGATGAATGAAAGCACTTTCAGAACCTAAGCATACTACTGTTACTGTAGTATGTAAAAAAAAGAAAAAACTATATATCATTTCCAATAGTAAAAATACAAAAACAAAAATATTTATTTGGCGCATTTCCAAGTGAAAAAAAATGCAAACAGTAATTTTAATATATATATATATATATATATATATATATATATATATATATATAATATATATATATATATATATATATATATATATATATATATATATATATATATAATAAGTAGAAATTATTTTTTCTTCCTTTTTACCTTTGAAATAGCTATCAAATTTCTCATAATTAACGCTGTTGTTGATTCATTATTTAATTTTAAACAGACATTCAAAGGACAATAAATGGAGATAGAGAGAGAGAGAGAGAGAGAGAGAGAGAGAGAGAGAGAGAGAGAGAGAGAGAGAGAGAGAAACGAAGTAGAAAGCTATGTTGTAAGATCGTAGTAGTTGTAAGTATTTTTGTTCATAAATTTTAAAGGTTTTTGGTGTGTTTAATATGCAAAAGTCGTTTACCGCGCTTCACTACGCTCAATATAATTCATTTCTTTATATATCGTCGTTGTAGCTTCAGTATATTGGATAATAATAATAATAATAATAAATAATAATAATAATAATAATAATAATAATAATAATAATAATAATAATAATAATAATAATAATAATAATAATAATAATAATAATAATATAATAATATATAATAATAATGATAATATTCATTATAATAATAATAATAATAATATATAATAATAATAATAATAATAATAATAATAATAATAATAATAATTACGAACATATATTAATACTTTAGTAATTTTAAAAATAACAAATATTGAATAAATCCATCGTGCATTCATCCACTATTTTCTGGCAACCAGGCATGCATGGAAATAGTGTTAGAACTACAAATACGTCTAGGATAATCGCAGGGAAAATGCATAATGGATTATTCAAGCTTGCATAAATGTAACATTTGCTTTCTTAATAATTTATTGCTAAACTTTTATTGAGTTGATTCATCATTTTAATTATTTGCAGTATTCTCTGCAAAACTGGCTAAAATCGGCTCTCAGGTTCTACATATATATATATATATAATATATATATATATATAGGGAGTGTGTTCCAGACTTTACCAGTAGAGTATATGTGAGATTGAGCATAGCGATTAAGTCTGGGGTCTGAGAGTTAGACAGAGAAAGGATGAGACTGTGTAGAAAAGACGTGTCGTAAGAGCCCTTCTCAATGGAGGAGGTATGCGATGAGAGAGTTCAGAAGAGCAGTGTCCGTTGTAATAGCAATAGTAAAGAGAGAGTGACGCAACAATTCGACGGGCGAAAAGAGATTGGAGAGAGTTAGTAAGAGTGTAAGTGTTGATGAGACGAAAAACCCTAGACTCCACCTTCTCAAGGAGAGCTGTATGTGTGAAGCATACTCCATATACATACATAAATACAAATATATATACTCGGATATAAAATTTAATTTTCATTTTTGTTCTTTTTTTATTTATTTATTTATTTATTTATTTTATTTTATTTTATCTTTTTTAATTTTTTTTTTGCAATATTCCTTTTTTTATTTACTTTTTTCATTTATTTATTTTTTTATTTATTTATTTATTTAAATTTTTTGGCCACTTTGCAATGTTCCTCAGCTACATTGCCCGCAACATTTGAGCGATGAAAATAGTATCCTACTACTGATGTAGGTCTAATCGATTGTTAAAGTTAGATAAGTTTAATCAGTTGTCTAAAAATGCTAATAACATTTAAATCAAACATTTCTTAATTCTAAATCATATATTCGAAATTTTTGACATTTTACCTCAATTAATAGCTGGATTTATAGCGTATTGTTTAATAAACTTTAGCTGTTACCACTGCCTTCATTAAATAAACAGTTCAATCTATCTTTATTTGGTATTATTTCAGCTATTAATAACAAGAAACAGGCAGTCATATTACTAATATCTTTTGGAAATTGGTGTTTTTTAATAGCCGTTGATATTCCGCTCTGAATAGCTTATCATATTGTAAGTAGAAACAAGCACCGTTCTCTGCCGTTTACCTAACAAAGTATTGACTCACCTTGGGGCGCCGGTTCGATCCCACTTCGGGATCCTAGGTATATACTACCTAGAAAAGTTCCTCTCCTCGAATAGGGCAATGCCCGTGAGATGTGAACTTTTTGTATAAAAAAAAACGAAACAAAAAAAAACATAATACTGAGATTCTAATAGGATGCATTTTTTGACATATTTTCCTTTAATTAAGTTTAATTTTCAATACACTATATTAATATTACATTTTCGTCAACGAATTTTTACCAGCATTTTACAAAAGTAATACTGTAAATTTTTTTCTAAACATCCTATGCATCTTTGAAAATCTTAAACATTTCTATGTAGAGAATACTTGGAAGAAAATTAATGCATACATTTCAAGAAAATTAAACAAAACATTTTTAATGTGTTTCCAAATTGGTAAGAGAAGCTCTCGAACAACTTACAAAGAATCCGATTTTTTGCTACATAATTCTAAGGTAAAATCCATTAAAGTTTCAATTTCTTTTCGGAAGTATTATAATTTCGTGCTCTTCTCTTTCCATTTTTTTTTTTTTTTTTTTTTTTTTTTTTTTTTTTTTTTATATATACTCTAAGAGTTAAAGGGAAAGAAACTCTTTCTCCCTAAAATATATCCATGAAATAGGATTTTAAGTCTAACATATATGTAAATAAATCCTACTGTTATTGCCTATAAAACACAATGGAAAAGAGCAACATATTCGCGAAGATTTGGTCTTGCATTTTACTCTATCTAAATTACCCTAAACCCTCGCAACTTTCCCCCCAACACCAACATTTTACTTTTGTTGTATAAATATGACGTCACTGGACCTAGACTTTTTTATTTTTTTAGCCCTAGCATTTTACACCTTGTGATTGGTGCTTTTCGACTCCTCCTCTTCTTTACTGCGTTTTTTAGACTTTCTTTCAAGCAGAATAAAGCATCGTGCAAGAGAACAAATTATTTCTTAAAAACATTCTGCAAACAAGAATGTTTGGCTTTCGTCATCCGTTGATAAATTTACCTCATCTGTTCTTAAATGTTTTTTTTATGCGTCATGATTGCAAGCCATTTCCCCATTTATTGGACAAAAACTTCTACACAATTCCAAAAATTGAAAATAAACAAGGGGTTTTCGTCTGCAAAATTTATCAATAAAAAAATAAATGCAAATGCCAAAAAGAATCGAACGCTCGAAATAGCGGATGATATATTGGGTGACCAAAGTTTTTAGACAAACTAAGGTAATTACACCTAGCACACACACGCACACACACGCACACACAACACACACACACACACACACACACATATATATATATTATATATATATATATATATATATATATATATATATATATATATATATATATATATATATATATATATATATATATATATATATATATATATATATATATATATATATATATATATATATATATATAATGGGACTGGTATCCAATAAAATTATATCTAGTATCGAGACATTTTTACAGCTTCCTATTACTCAATTATACATTCAAATTATTTCCTTCCCAGTGTTCATTGTCACCTTCTCTTCGTTCAACTTCTTCTCCTTGAAAAGGGCGCTACCCGTGAGTGGTGGCAAAAAAAAAAAAAAAAAAAAAAAAAAAAAAAAAAAAAAAAAAAAAAATTAACCTCGGAAATGAAACGTTAATGTCAATTTGATGCCACAAATTTGTCCAGTTATTGGTAGCACTCTTTGAATTCACTCAGAACTTTTATTGTTACTGATGGAGGAGTTTCTTGGAATGCACAGAAATGGAAGAAAATTTTTTTCTGGAATGGAATAAGTACGTTATTTTTTCCATGATCAATTAAACCTCATTAACGTTTGTATTATTTTGCTTTTTTATATAAGATTTTTCCTTTCAGGAATGAGGACTTCAGTAGTTACCTTCCTCTTCATGTCAGGAAAACTCATGACACAAACTTTCTGATTATTTTCCTTTTTTGCTCTCTTTTTGACACTAAATTATAAATAATAACAACAACCATGTTTCTTCAACTTTCTCTTTCTTATCTTCTCTTTTTTTTTCTTTCAAATAAACTAAAACTGTCTAAGCTTGGGCTAAAGCAGAAGAGTTCGCAAATACTTCTGGTCAAATTCCTATCAAATCATTTAAAACTGGTATAGCTCTATTTACAAGAAAGTGATTTCTGATTTATGTACTCTATTATATTATTATTAAGAATAATTTCGACTTTCTCTCATAATTATTAATTATTTTACTTTCAGTTTATGCAAAAAGTCTTGAACAAAAAATTGA
>SEYY01001718.1:45000-50000 GCA_009176605.1 Armadillidium nasatum | reverse complement strand
TATATATATATATATATATATATATATATATATATATATATATATATAATATATATATATATATATATATATATATATATATATATATAATAAATTTTCACATTATACATAATAGTGAGAGTTGCACATCTTTTCTCTTGTTTTATTTTTTAATCTATGACCCAAAGGTCAAACGGTTAAGTATACAATTATGTCCTAAATAAATTTTTTTTTACATAGTCTGAAAAAATTTATATATTTCAGAAAAAAAATTTGTAGTAAATTTTTCAGTTGAGGAAAAAAAATTTTTAGATTGTTTTGAAAAACATTGATTAAAAAGAAACAATAATGAAAAAAAAAAAATTTAAATATTGCTTAGAGAAGATATTAGGTTTAAATTTTTTAGAAAAGGTTGGTAAATGTTATTTCTTCTATTGAATAAAATACCTTCTCAAAAAAAAAAAAAAAAAAAAATTCCAGGACGTTTTCTGGTATTCAATTGAAAATAATGGACACAGGATATCCTGTAAATTCAGAAACACTTTGAAATACTTGTTTGAGATCCCACAGAATTTAGATTTAGAATATCCTATAGATTCAGAATATCATATAGGATATCCCATAGATTCAGAAACCCTTTGAAATACTTGTTTTAGTTTTAGTTTTTTTTTTTTTTTTTTTTTTTTGCTTCATTAAAATCAAATGAAAATTAAAGATTTTATTCTCAAATTTCTATTCCATTTTGAGTTTTCTTCCACTGATTCTCAAAATGGAAATTGAACAATTCCCTCAAAAAAAAATATCTTCAATCGGTATATGAGTTTGAACGAGTGTGCTTAGGGAAAGAAGAGAAAATTAACAGTGCAAATAGTAATAAAACTTAGTAACATAGAGAGAAATAGTCGGATTATAAATATTTACTAATGAGAGAGATGTATGGTTGTATGGTTGTATATATATATATATATATATATATATATATATATATATATATATATATATATATATATATATATATATATATATATATATATATATATATATATATATATAAGGGTATGGTATATATATATATATATATATAAAATGGATAAGCTGCATTAAAGAAAGAAGCTTTACAACTTTCAAAATTATTAAACTAAACCACAAAAAATAATAAATAAATAAATGTTAAAATAAATGAAAATTATAAATTAGTACTGCCTACTTTAAAACTTTGATCCCACCCTTTTATATATATATATATATATATACAGTGGAACTCCACTATTCGTCATTAATCCGTTCCTGAGGGGGATGACGAATATCGAAAAAGACGAATATCGAATAATTTTTTCCCATAGGAATTAACTAAAAATGGATTAATTCGTTCCCAGCCTCGAATTTTGCCTATCTATTCTTTAACAAAAAAAAAAAATTTCAATCTAGAATCGATCTCCGAAATCATTTCAAACACTGTACGATTCAACTACAGTACATATTAAACAGCGTACTGCCATAAATAATACGTAATACGCACTGTGTAGGCCTACATAAACGCTAAACACATAAAATTTTAAAAAGAAATTAATCTTTTGGATGAGAAAAACAATGATTGTTATTTAGAGTTTTTATTTTTAAGGTTATAGGCTTTCGTAGGTAGGACGAATATTGATTTTTCGACGAATATCAGAAAAAAAATTACAGGGCGAATATCGGAAAAGACGAATACTGGAGGGACGAATAATGGAGTTCCACTGTATATATATATATATATATATATATATATATATATATATATATATATATATATATATATATATATATATATATATATATATATATTATATTATAATTTTTTTTTTTTTTTTTTTTTTTTTTTTAATCATTTTTTTAAGTTTTTTTTCCTATTAAAAAAAATTATTTATTTATTTTCAGTTTCATTTTTTCATTTTATTTATTTAATTTTTTATTTTATTTTTGCCAAAAACTGATTAATTTCTCAATACATCATTAAAAAAATTAATTTCCCTCTTTGTCATAGACAAATCCAAAAATCATTTTTGTGTATTTTTTAATTTTATTTTATTTTATTTTATTTATTTATTTATTTTTTTTTTTAATTTTTTTTAATAAAAAAAAAGTTTTATATTTCAATGCACGATAAAAAAAAAAACACTCAAAACTACAATTTCTAGAAACTAGAATATTTAAACTAGATACAAATGCAATTCAGATCTTCAAATCTAGAATAAACGGCATATGTATTGAATAATTACCTGAACTAACAAATGAAAATAAAAATGTTTTGTTTTCTTTCTAAAAGGAAAACCAAATATTTTCCAAAGCATCATTTTCCCTCAATTGGATTCTTACCTTGTTTTTTCAAGAAAGAGAAATCCAAATAAAAAAAATATTTTTATTTTTTTTATCAATTTTTCGGAACCTTTAAATTTCAGCATTGTATCAAGCTAGCTCAGTCTATCTGACACCAATAGATTTTTTCTTTAAATCTATGTTTTACTCTATTAAACTAATATACATTATAGAAATAAAACGCAAATGTATATTATATGTGTGGTCATGTGTGCACGCGTGAAAGAGAGAGAGAGAGAGAGAGAGAGAGAGAGAGAGAGAGAGAGAGAGAGAGAGAGAGAGAGAGAGAGAGAGAGAAAGAGAGAGAGAGAAAGAGAGAGAGAGAGAGAGAGAAATATTGGGAAACAATAATGTCAACCTCTAAACAATATATATATATATATATATATATATAATATATATATATATATATATATATATATATATATATATATATATATATATATATATATATATATATATATATATATATATATATATATATATATAAACAGTGTATATATGAAAATTCATATGTATGAGGCGAGGTCATACCGATACTATTTGCATTCAAATGACCAACATCGCTTCGGCGGCCAAAACGAAAATAAATTTTACCACAAAATATCTACATTGCAACTTGAATTATTTATGTTTTAATAACTACATTACAAATTCAGGATATCGAAATTTTTATTTGTTTTTTATTCATATTATCTCCGATGAAGAAAGTTTGAAGGTCAAAAAAATTTTGCACTACAATTAGAGAAAGTCATTTCCAATGATTGATTAAAAACAAACTGAATAAAAGCTGACATAACCCGATACAAGATGTTTGAACGTGTGAAATCAAAGAATGTAGAAAAAATAGTATGAGAAAGTCTGTTGCAGATCATACTAGTAGAGTACGTGTAAGAATAACTATCAAAAAGTTAAGCCACAGGTGTCAGTAATTTGAACAGAGAAAGGGATAAGAGTTGTATGGATAGGAAGAGTCGCATGGATTCTCCTCAAAGAAGAAAGCTATGAAAACTAGTGTTCGTTGTAAAGATAGTATAAGGAGAGTGACACAGAAGTTCGCTGGTCAGAAAGAGATAAGAGAATCAGTGGAAAGCGAAAGAGTTGATGAGAAGAAATATTTTAGACTCCTTTTTCAAGGAGAGTTGGATTAATGGGATTATCCCAGATTTCCGATGGATACTCTTTAAGAGAATGAATGAAGAACTCATTACGTAGAAATAAGCTAGAGAAGTATAAGAAAACTTCTGAAGGTTGCTCAAGCATCTAACCTCTGAAAATGTAGCTTAGAAGAGAAATAATGTGGCCCTTCAAAGAAGGATCATGAGAAAATTAACACCATGAATATGAAGAAGAGATAAATGTTTGAACTAAGTTTCTTCGAAAATAGGTATTTAGTTGAATAGAAGATTAAGTCGAGTGAAATGATAAAAGAACTGAGTTTTTGAGGAACTGAAAACGACCAGTGTTTTGATTTTCAGAGAAGAAATACGAGAAAGATCAGAGGTCAGATATTACATGGCCACCCTAATTGCATTGACTATAATCTAGCCAAAGTGGATATCTCCTTGACAAAGTAAGCTAAAAGCAAAACTTTTTTCCCTCTCTCTCTCTAAATTTTTCTACTGATAAATCTTCTTTTCATCCTCTTATTCGCTCTTATGGTTCTGTTGCTAACACTCCAACTGAAAAGGCTAATCTCCTCTGCCTCCTGTTCTCCTCTAATTCAACCCTGGACGACTTTGGTAATCCTCTTCCTACTTCTTCTCCTCTTAAATGTTCCAGGCCTTTACATGTGATTAAATTTGATCAGGTACATGGGCTTCTGAAATCTATGAACGTTAGGAAGGCAAGTAGCCTGGATGATATTCCTCCCTGAGCTTTAAGGAAGTGTGATTCTGAGCTGACTCCGTCCCTCATTCAACTTTTCTCTCTATGCCCCAATACTAGTACTTTCCGTCAGTGTTGGAAACGCGCATTGATCCAGCTTTTCAGAAGAAATTAGCCGCCCTGATCCTTCCAACTATCGCCCTAAAGCTCTCACTTGTATTCTGTCTAAGATATTTGAAACCCGTCTAAATTCTCACTTCTTGAATCATCTGAAATCTCATTCCATTCTCTCTAATCATCAGTATGGTTTTAGGCGTTAGAGATCAATTGGTGATATACCTTCCTATCTCACAGATTTATGGTCTTCTGCTCTTAGGGACCATAGGGAGATTTGTGTGGTGGCGCTTGACATATCTAAGGCATTTGACCGTGTATGGCATGCTTCACTGCTTTCCAAGCTCCGCTCCGTTGAGTTTCCCTTCCCTTTGCTTACTTATGTTTAGCTTTTTTTCTAATCAATCCAATAGGGGTGTTCCTCAGCGTTTCGTCTTGTCTCCTACTATATTTCTACTTTCATTAATGATTTTCTCAGCTGTTCATCTGATACTATCCATTCGTATGTCGATGACTCGACCCTCCATTCACTTTCTCATTTCAAATCTGCTCCCTCCTTTGCATCTAGAGTTTCCTCTCGTCTTCATCTTTCCAATTCCATTCTTGCAGATCTGGATAGAATTTCCCAGTGGGGCCGTATCACCCTTGTGAAATTCAACTCTTTAAAAACTCAACTCCTAGATATCTCTCTCTCTCTCTCAAAGACACCTAACATTTCTATTTCT
>SEYY01001718.1:30000-37500 GCA_009176605.1 Armadillidium nasatum | reverse complement strand
TAGTCACTTTAAAATTACTCTTCATTTCCCATTATTTAAAAATAACCTTATTAGTGTTTCTTTGTTTTTAAAATTACACAGGCTGTTCTTTGACTCACTCCAGTCGTAGCACTTCTTTCAATTAATTAAGGTTTTAGAAATGTATTAATTGTTTATGTAGTATTAGGGATGGAGTGAAGTATTCTTTCAAAAAATTTGTATAGGAGTAAAGTATCGGTAATTAAGGTATCGGGTATCGGGTATCGGCTTCGGGGAATTCTTAGGTATCGGTATCGGAAAAAATTTTGGTATCGCTCCATCCCTATGTAGTATAATGAAAAAGAATAATTCCTAAAAACTTCTTTATTTTCACTTACAAAATAGTAAATAGCAAAATAGTTTTCTCCTTCTCGGGTTACACGTCTCTCCAGCAGTTCTGGAATCGTCTTAATAAAAGTATTAATAATTATTGACATTTTATCAAAGAGGGAAGAAGCAATTAATCTGTGATGAAAGGATATGATTTGATTTATTGTGTGCTGCTTCTGTGAACAGTTCTTCACCCAAAAACTACCAAAATGCCATGACTAAACTCGCATTAAATTGACGGTTATTTTTATAAAATTAAATATCATACTAATATCACTTGTATTTCTTTTTTTCTTATCGTTTTCACAAGTATGATAATGTTGACAGTCACAAACGGAAGTTAAAGCTGTTCGACATTATGGTAAATAATGGAGTGATCCAATGAGAGTGGAAAAATTGGTAAGAATAAAATCCTGGACCTCACCATTTCATGAAGATCTTTGTTAGTCGAATCCATCTCAGATATGTGATGTATATACGTAATGCAAGTACCTTTAATTCATGATAATTTTATGTAGGCGCCTCATAACAAATGAATCTTTCCCTTTAAACCTTCCCATATTTAAACACGATATAATTGATTGTTTTTCTTTGAGAATAATTTAAATAAAATTTTCTTGTATGATCAACTATGTTTAATGAAAAAAAAGTATTAAAAATCATGATTATATGCGTCGAAGAACAAACCACTTGGAATGTTGCAGTCACAGAACTCATTTAAATCATGTTTAAGATGAGAAATAATGTTATTCTTCCAAGAAAGATCATTCGAAAAAGAAATACCAAGAATAAGTACAAACATGGGTTTGAATTATATATATTTTCTGCAAATATTTTAATATGTGGAAGATAGTGTCGAGGAGAGACATGTTGAGTTCTTGATGAAATATGTAAAAAGCATAGTTTATCTCAATCAAACTATGGTATATCAATTGCTCCAGGGCTACCATCCTTATTATTCATATATAAGTAGATATATAATAATAATAATAATAATAATAATAATAATAATAATATATAATAATATATATATATATATATAATATATATATATATATATATATATATATATATATATATATATATATATATATATATATATATATATATATATATATATATATATATATATATATATATATATAAAAAATATTCTATTTTCAAGAAAAAAAAAAAAAAGAAAACAGTCCTTGATGAACGGAGTTTGCAGAAAATGGTGTTGAAGCTATAAAATAAAGAGCTCGGCTTTGTATAAAAGTTCTTTTTTGATATCTTTTATAGCCTTTTATTTATCATTAAGCAATATATTATTGTATATATATATATATTATATTATATATATATATATATATATATATATATATATATATATATATATACTATATATATATATATATAATATATATATATATATATATATATATATATATATATATAATATATATATATATATAATGGTGTCGTGTTGGATATTTTAATAAGACTTTGCCAAACATCCGCGAAATTTTGAAGATTTACATAAATAAATGTGAATATGTGGAGGCCTGCCACAACTTCAATGGGATTCAACTAGGGTTGGCCGAGCTCCGGAATTTTCCGCACCGCACCACACCGCACCACGCACCGCACCAGTGGCGTTCATGCGCACCACACCACCGCACCGGAAGCAAAATGCAGCAACCGCACCGCACCGCACCAAAAGCTAAACTAAGCGCACCGCACCGCACCAAAATCAGCGCACCACGCACCGCACCGCACCGTATACATTAAAGCATATATATATTATATTATATATATAATATATATATATATATATATATATATATATATATATATATATATATATATAATATATATATATATATATATATATATATATATATATATATATATATATATATATATATATATATATATATATATATATATATATATATATATATATATATATATATATATAATATATATATATTTTTACCTCTGGTGGGCAAAGGCCAGAGGCCTACTAAAGTTCCACCAGAGTTGGGGGAAAGACGGAAGCCTGGTCAAATTAAAGGCCGACGTGACCTGATACACGACGTTTGAACGTGTGTAAGTCATAGGAAGTTGAAAAAATAGAAGAAAGGAGTGTGTTCAAGACTTTACCAGTAGAGTACATGTAAGCATAGCGGTTAAGTCTGGGGTCAGAGAGTTGGACAGAGAAAGGAAGAGACTGTGTAGAAAGTCGAGTCGCACGAGCCCTTCTCGGTGGAGGAGGTATGCGACGAGAGAATTCAGAAGAGCAGTGTCCATTGTAATAGCGATAGTATAGAGATAGTGACGCAACAATTCGACGGGCAGAAAGAGATTGAAGAGAGTTAGTAAGAGCAGGAGAGTTGATGAGACGAAATGCCCTAGACTCCACCTTCTTTAGGAGAGCTGTATGTATTGAACCACCCCAGATGTGCGAAGCATACTTCCATACAAGGGCGAACAACACCCCTTTACACAGCAAGCAAATGGGGTGGAGTGAAGAAATACTGAAGGCGCCTCAGAACACCCAACCTCTTAGAAGCTTGTTTAGAAAGAGAGGTAATGTGATCTTTCCAAGAAAGATCACGAGAAAAGGAAACACCGAGAATATTAAGAACAGATGAAGGTTCTGAGTTGAGTGTTTTCGAAGAAGATATCATAGTTGTGTGGAAGATTGTGTCGAGTAGAGAGATGGAGGAATTGAGTTTTTGAGGCATTGAAAACAACCATGTTTTCTCTGCCCCAATTGAAATGAGAGATAGATCAGAGGTTAGTTGCTCCAAGGCAACCCTCCTTGCGTCTAGTAACTGTTGTTGAGAGGGGCGTCTTTCAAATTGAAAAGAGTAATGAAGGGTGGAGTCATCAGCATAGGAGTGGATAGGAGATGAAGTAACAGAGAGAAAGTCATTAATGAAAACTAGAAAAAGTGTTGGGATGGAACAGATAGTTGAGGAACACCACTATTAATAGATTTATAGGATGAACGGTAGCCGTCTATAACCAGAAAGGAAATCATAGAGAAGGCCACAGAGAGAAGGATAGATTCCGAAAGAGGGAAGTTTGGAAATCAAAGTTTTGTGCCAGACTCTATCGAAAGCTTTCGATATGTCCAGCGCGACAGCAAAAGATTCACCGAAATGCCGAAGAGTGGAGGACCAAGAGTCAGAGAGAAGGGAAAGAAGATCACCAGTAGAGCGTTTCTTTCGAAAGCCATACTGGCGATCAGAGATAAGATTAGAAGAATTGAGATGTTTCCAAATCTTCCTGTTAAGGATAGATTCGAAAACTTTAGAAAGAACGGAAGTTAAAGAAATTAGGACGATAGTTAGAGGGCTGAGAGTGGTCCCCTTCTTTGGCACAGGCTGAATGAGCGCACGTTTTCAAAGAAAGAAGGGAAAGGTTGAAGTAGAAAGACATAGACGAAATAGTTTACCAAGGCAGGGTGCAAGCTCGGAAGCACAAGTTTTGAGAACCACAAGAGGGATACCATCAGGACCGTACGCCTTCTTAGTGTTAAGCTCAGAGAGAGCAGAAATGACATCTTTAGAAGAAATTACAATTTTAGGCATAAATGAGTTAGAGGGGGTTGAAGGAGTAGGAACAGCTCCGGAATCGTCCTAAGGTTGAATGAAAGGCAAAGTTTGAGCAAAGAGTTCAGCTTTAGAGGAGGCAAAACGGCAGTTGTACCGTCAGAAGATACTAGAGGAGGGAAAGAGGAAGAAGCAAAGTTAGAGTTGACATTTTTGCAAAATGCCAAAAAGGGCGAGAGGAAGAGGAGCCAGAAAGATTATTGCATTTGCGACGGAGAAAAGAGTTTTTAGTATCTCGAAGAATAGATTTTGCACGATTCCGGGATGAAATATAAGTTGCATGAGATTCTGGAGTTTGAAGACGACGGTAGTCCCTAAAGGCAGCATCCCTGCGGCGGATAGCACGAGAACAAGCAGAGTTAAACCAAGGTTTATTAGGTTTAGTGGAAGGGAAGAATATGGAATGTACGCCTCCATGCCAGAGAGAATCACCTCAGTTATGCGCTCAGCACACTCCGAGGGACCCCTCCACGGAAACAGTAATCATTCCATGGAAAATCAGAAAAGTAAGACCGCAAGTCAGACCAGTTAGTGGCACCGAAATGCCAGAAACGTCTCCTCGCCGAAGGCGGGGCCGTTCTTGCGGAAGACTTGAAGAGACAGGACAAGATACGGAGATAAGAAGATGATCGGATGAACCAGAGGAGGAAAGAGTTTAACAGTATAAGGAGAAAGATAAGAAGTTAGGAAAAGGTCTAGTATGTTGTTCATCACCAAGACGGTCAGGATACGGTAGGGATTGCACCAACTGCTCAAGGTTGTTGTGGATAGAAAATTGGAAGGCGAGTTCACCAGCTGGATCTTGAGAACTAGATGAAAGCCATTTGCGGTGGTGAACATTGAAATCACCTAAAATGATGATTTCAGAGAAAGGAGAAGAAGAAAAAATGTGTTCTATTTTGGAGTTAAGATAGTCGAAGAATTTTGGATAGTCTGTAGATTTAGGGGATAAGTAGACAGAACAAATGAAATTTAGTTGTAGAATTGCAAGAAAGTTTGAGCCATAAAGTTGAGAATTCAGAAGACTCCAAATTAGAGACACGAGAACAGACAACATCATTGTGCACATATGCGCAACATCCGCCTTGGCTGAAAATTGAGGAATAGAGACAGTAGGAGGAAAGAGTAGTAGGGTATATATAATACAAATATATATATATATAATATATATAAATATATATAAAAAAAAGAATAATGTTGCAATATGACCCTTGTAAGTCCATCAGAGGGCAGAAAAAACATGGTGAATTTTCGTTACCAAACTCTGATCCCAATAGTGGGTATATATGAAATTTGACATCGCCACTTCTTTTTCTCCTATTTCTGATTTCTTTTTTTAATTTTCGCAAGGATTAAATACTTCTCTATAACTTCTTTGATGTTTAATATTGGAGCTAATTTGAAATTTGTTTACTTTTCAAGGTGTCTTGTTCTGTAAAGTATGTTTCACACATCTGGAAGTCACTCAGGTTGCCTTGAAAAGATAATCTAAGTCTTTCAGTTCTTTCACTAATTCTCTTCAATCTCTTTGCGCGTCAAAGTTCTGTTACTTTCCATTGTATCGCTCATTACAACAGCCTACTCTGAACTCTACTATCGCATACCTCTTCAATAAACAGGATAGTGAGACACGTCTTTTTAAATCTATTTCATTATCGTCGAGGAAATTTCGAGAGTAATGAGGAGGTGGAATAAATATAACTTAAATTTCTGTCATATGAAATATGAACTATTTCAATTATATATATATTATATAATATATATATATATATATATATATATATATATATATATATATATATATATATATATATATATATATATATATATATATAATAAATATAATAAATATATATATATCGCATATAATAATTCGGTGCGTTGCGCACCATGGCCGCACACCGCACATATTTTAATTAATTTCTATCGCACCAAACATCCGCGAAATTTTGAAGATTTACACACCGCACCATAAATGACCGAATATGCACCGCACCGCACCCGGTGCGTCGGCCAACCCTAGATTCAACCATTCAAAAGTTAAAAAATAACGTGAATGAAAGATTATTCTCTTGGAATTCAGTAACAAGTATTTTCATTAGTTATGTATTAAATTATTGTTACTAATTTCTTTGGCGTATGTAATCAATTATAATTTTTTACCTTTTTTTTTTATAAACTAAGTATTCCTCAACATGCAAGAAAAGTTAATTTAAAATTGTTCTTGAATAAGAACTAAAGATTTAATTATAATGTGTTTTAAAAATGGGAAGGTTTAAAGGGAAAGACCTATATGCTTTTCTGAGGAGTATTCACTCTTCATATCACCCAGTTTTCTTCCATTTCATAAAAGTACTGTTAGTCCATGTGTTTAATACGCACCTCATATATGTGATGGTTCAACTCAAAAAATTTCTTCATGAAAAGGTGAAGTCCTGGATTTTACCCGTATCAATTATTCCACTTTCACTGAATCACGTCAGTGTTTTTCTTGCCATCGAACAGCCGTAACTTCCTTTTTCTTATCAAGTTTCGAAAACGAGAAGAAGAAAATTGAAAAATCATTATTAGGAGGCATTTAATTAGTTTTATGAAAAAGACCGACATTTAAAACTAGTTTTGTTTAAATGTTTTTGGTGAAGAAATACTCACTATTAATGTAAGTATTGTTTTAATGTTTTGGAAGTTTTTTGGTGAAGTTATACTCTAAGAAGCTAGACAAAATTAGTCAATTTACAATATATCCATTCATCACAGAAAAACTGCTTCATCCCACTTTCACAAAATATTACTAATTATGGTTACTACTATTTCTTTAATTTCAACTTTTTTTATTTTGATAAAAGTTCACATCTCACGGGCATTGCCCTATTCGAGGAGAGGAACTTTTCTAGGTAGTATATACCTAGGATCCCGAAGTGGGATCGAACCGGCGTTCTCAAGCACGTGAGTCAATCACTCTACCGTTTGAGCCACGGTAGACGGCAAAAAGATTGACTATTGTAAGATTTACTTACAATACAAATAGGAAAAATAATTATTGTAAAAAAAATTGGTTTGTTCGGTTAAGGTTCTATCTCCTGTTCCACTCCAACCTACCAGTGATGGAAATATTTTAATACTGTAAGTGCAAATTAAGGAAATAATAGCAACCATTTTTCCCCCCATTATGCTTCATAAACAAATAATAAGTTTAAAATCCATAATTGGAATAGGTGATATAGTGGGAAGAATCCTATGCAGAAGCTGGTTTATATTATAATGATAAGAGCAAGGATATTAAATTTATAATGACAAAGACAAAGTCGGAACAGACACTGGGCAAAAACTGATTGGCTTTGCACAGGCTCTCACTGATATTTCCCCATAGCACAATTTAACATATCAAGTTTTAAAAACGGAATTTCTTTTCTAATGTCTGCTGCATTTTGATTCCAATAAACAGAAACTAGTTCCTTCAAATAAACCTGTCCTACTCTCATAAAAAAAATTCTAGTAATGTTGAATTTGAAATCATAAAGACCAAATTAATTTAGTATTTCATGAAAAT